>DWQK01000773.1:0-18603 GCA_018231225.1 Noctuana stator
TGTTAAGGTTGGTGGTTTTCCTTTACCCTTTGACTTTGGCAGGATTATTTTATCTCCCACATTTCACATATTATACAGTCCACTTTGAAGCACTAATGTGACGTTTGCACAAATTTTTTACACTTAAAATGGTAATTTAATGGTATATACATAATAGCAAAAAAATAGTTAATCGATCTAATAAAATGTGTTTTCAAAAGACCATGTAAAATCAAGTCGCATATCCATATGTGTTACAAACCGGTCAAATATGCATGTTTTTTCTTAGGCATAATATGCATGTTTTTTCTTTATGGAGTTCTATAGAATATCCAGATCCACGCATCTATGAAACAACTATATTAAGATACGAAATAACTAACAACACTACTGATAAATGGACATTTAACGTTTTTCCCGTTATGTTTATCGGTTCTCATGTAATGCAGGGAACTGGAATTTTTACATGTTGCTGTCACTTGACGAAATGTGTGCTTTTCATTACTTAACTGCAAGCGATATGGTAACGAGCCGAATATATTAAAGTTAAGTGTTCAATGTTAAGGTTTTAAGCAATTTAGAGCATGGCGACAACTTTAGTGAGGTAGAAGTATCTATACGAGTATAGGTAGGTTTGTTGCATTAAATGGTTTTTTCGAAAAGCCTTTGATAAAAAGGATTTGTCATTTCTGTTTTTTAATTTAGTTTTCATGAAAGCTAACAATGTTTTTCTATTTCTTATTTGTAATCAAACATATGATGCACTCCACAATATATTTAGATATACTTATATGGTTTAGGTTAAAAAAATCCATGTTGTCTCCACTTATGTAACTTATACGAAAAAATACAAAAATCTGTGTAGTAGGTAGTCAATTTATAAAAGATATCAATTGAACAGGCTTCCAATTTCTTGATACAAAAAGTCATAAGAAGACAGTTGATGGCCGATCTTAAAAAGGCGGTGTGAATCCCATAAAAAGGATTACGGGTTGGTAAGGCTTAATGCGCTAGGATTCAATTAGCCGAAATAAGCTTCAATGGACTGTATCCGCTGTTGTGACAGGCCTTAAATTATCGAAAGTATGTTAGCTTCCGTCACATTAGAATAAGTGGACAGTTACTTGTGGTGGATCAGAAGGCTACCAAAATATGATACTAATCAAAATTTATTTCAAAGAATTGCCGATATTTTTTTGCGGGCTTCTTTCTCCCGCCTTCAGTAAAAAGGGCGTAAAGTGGACAATGCAAACGCATATTGCTATGTGCTATAGTTGAACTATATGGCTTCTTTGTTTAAGTATGCCTTTAACAGTTTTTATGTCCCACTGCTGGGCACGGGTTTCTCTCTGCAACCGCGGAAAGCCTGGAGCATACTCCACCACGCTGCTCCAATGTGGATTGGTAACTTGTTTAAGTATAGTTAAGGGTAAATTTAAAGCGTCCGATTATAATGATTTTAGGCATAACTTCCCTTACACCTGTTTATAGGTTGCCCTTATAAAAAATGAAAAGTAACAAACACCCTCATAATGATCAACACCGCTATAACTTCCGTCACATTAGTTTAAGTGCATGAAGGGTGACAAAAATATAATAACTAATCACGGTTATGACTAAATGATACGCCACGATGTGACTGTCATGGGAACGTAAAAAAATTTAAATGTAGATATTTCTTTGAATAAAATTGTCGCTCGTACATAATTTTACTTGAGAAAATGTATTCGCATTTTTCACAATTAGAACATAAATCATTTAGTACGCTTCGAATGGTCCTAATTGAAAAAAAATATATATATTTGAATGACTTTCCAGTGCCTTTCGGACCAAACTGACATATACATAATATACATATTAATATTTTTGCAATAAGATTATTTGCGGGGCGTTGTAGTTACAACGCCCCGCAATTAATTATAAATTAGTTAATTTAGGTAGAAGAAATAGAGGCAAAATTTCTTCACGTATTAATTAACCTGTTGGAATGGTATTTAACTATTACATTATTATGTGGCATAATATAGCATCCATATATCGAGAATAGTTTGAAAAGGTTGTCGTGAGGTTCTTTGTTCTTCAATGTTTATCAAACGAAATTGTATTTAAAGACACGCGTTTGACTAAGAGTCAAGTGTAATTCAGATAGCACTATCTTATAGGCGATGGCGCGTGTCTGTGTACTGAGGTATTTCATGCGGGCTTCGATAGCAATAGAATAAAACAAAATAAGCCCTAATATTAGGTATTAGAGTATATGTTTTCATAGCAAACGATAATGATGCTTTAGAAGTTATTGTTGAAGATACTGAATGTGACCACAACCTAAAGCTGGTTTTGGCATTTATTTGTAAATTTATTTGTAACTACCTACTAAACTAACAATCAATATTTTATCGACCTCCCCCCTATTCGAATTTGGACGTGGGTGTCCATGGGATGCAGTGACCATTTAACATCAGGTCGCCTATAAGCTCGTTTACTATTTTTTTACGACAACAAAAAATAAGTCACACAAAATCGTATGCAACCATTCAGTAATAGGCTTCTATCTAAGGTTAACTAAAGCGACGTGACTGCAGAATGAAAATCAATTTTCCCACGAAGTGCGCGAATAGCTTCCGCATCAGGTGCTCCACAATACGTCGAAAGGGTTCGTAAATAATTCTCCATTCCAAAGGGTTCCCATTATTATTGTTATTCTGATTCACAATCCCTCTCAAGTGTCAGCATTTTTTCTGGCAGATATAAAACTAATATTGGAAGGCCCCATCCTGTTCCGCCAGTTTTTTTGCTCGTCATTGCTCTGCGTAAGAAAAAGTTACTTTACTCAAAAAGCTTTTAGTTTCACCGTATCATATTATCGAGTTGTAGGCGATAGAGAAGTATATAAAAATACTGAAATAAATCAAGACAAATCTAGTTCAAAATTCCATGATAAGTAAATCAGAGAGTTATACCACCAAAGGCGAGAATGATTTAATTATCTAATTAGATACACCGACATCGTAATGCTCGCATCTTCGTTTAATTTACTTTAATCAACACTAACCAGAAAGCAAACAAAGAGTGTTTGAATAGATACGGCTATTAGAGTACAATTTTCCTTGCGTTTAGAGAGAAAAAACGTCTTTGTCTCACAATAGAAGTGTCGCATTCGTGATGAATGACCTACCATTGATTTAAAAGGGTCGCTGTGAATGAAAACAAACTTTTGATTGCATACATCTTCGAGCTCTGGCGTTGATTGTAATAAAACCATAAATACGAGTGTAGAGCCGTTCTGTACTCGTACCTACCTGTCCACTAATATGAAAAAAATATGGGCCAATCGATAAAGGTGCTACAAATTAGACAAGCTGCGAAAAAACTGTATTCAATCGAGATGGAATCTCAACTTATAAGACAAATCGTTTTAAATTTTGTCAACCTTTGGGTGCTCAAAAGATAGCGCTCAATTTCATTCACATTTTTTACACAGTAACGAAAAGGAGTTACATTCTTACGATACACAAGTTTTTAAGGCACAATAATATAATAGAGAAGCTTAAAAAATGTATCGAATCCCCTTGAATCTTATTCTTAATATCTGTATTTTATGGCGACAAATCTAGCGACACACAAAGCTAAGATTTACATCGGGATCCTTTATGCCTGACATGGGTGATCTCATTTACAAAGTGTTAACATTTACATCCATAAAATATTTTGACTACTCTTTTAGTGGACCTAAGCGGACAGGTTATGATTGTCGGCTTAGTTAGAATAATATCTAATCCTTAAAAGAAATTTAAAAAGTTATGTTACCGTTTAAAAGGTCATAATAGGTACATACCTATTATGACCGGTATTCCGGTATAGATATACCGGAATTTACTTCGGTGTATTTACTCGTATCTTAAAATTTTAAAGTACAAAATGTAATACTGAAAATACCTCCGTAAGCTTTTTCTCTTCGTCATAATTAGAGAAATATGAAAGGGTTAAAATCATCCACCCCTTGCGAGCAATTATAACGTCTTCGAAACCCCACTAAAATTGTTTAATTATCGGTTGTCTAATTTTAGTCAAAAACGCATCATTAGAAACAATTACAATATATCAAATCATAGTTTGATCTTCAACTCTTTACTGCGTCATTTTAAAAGCATTAATTTAGTTAAAAGTTAGATTACTACTCCGTTAATGAAAAATAATCACCGCCCCAAGGAATTGATTATAATCGTTTGTTTGAGCTACGAATATAATTTTTGAGGCGATACATGATCATCAGAATAGTAAGTCTTTCACAAAGGTCTCCTTTATGTGAAATCTTTTTACAGCATATCAGCGTTTTCAATTCTCATCTTGCAAATAAAGATCGCACTGATGCGTGGACCGCTGTCAAAAGTTATATTTATTTTCTTTACAAATTCATAGAATCCGTGCGATTTCAGTATCGAGATGTTTGCGGGTTATTCACGTTATGCGCGGGCGCACGGGTTGAATGGAGCACAAAGCGCGCAACCCTTTGGCGACACAATGCGCGTCACTAATCTAGATCATGTGCGCTATTGTGCATCATTGTTGGAGAGATCTCCGCTGGCCGCGTCGCACTCCCCGCACTGCGGGAAAAGGCCCGTTTCTCCGGGTATCTCACTCAATGTCGATTTATAAGAAATTACTGCGCCGCGGGGGCCAGGTAGCCGCTCCCACGGATGTATGCGTACAATGCAAAAACTTTGCTCTCCAAAATTTTACTTGCACACCAAACAGGAAATGAAAATATTATTTCTTCACTTCCCAACACTTCCCTACCGTGTTTGATGTCATTGTTCGGCCACTGAATGAGATGTATCATTTTAGATGCTTCCGTATACGGTTACTTTGTTGCATTATTACTTTACTACTATTGCAAATTGAGGTAATCTGCATTCAGTGAAAACCTTAATCATGTCCCTCGCTTGATCATTAACGCAAATGTAACAATTTCGTTTACAATTACGTAAAAATATTGGAAGCGGTTTCATGTGTGTTTACGTGCTTATTACTTTGTGTCCCGGGGCTCGAGCTAACGGTGAGATAACTTACCGCGCAAAATTATGGAGTCGATGATAAATGTGTACTTAGGAAATGGCAAAAATAAATAACTACCTGTTTGTTCAAGTGAAATAAATGTCGTGATGTATGATTGCTAATGATGATAAATTTAAGTAAATTTAGTACTTACAACTTTTATGCACTGTCTTCAGATGCTTTACAACCGTTTTATTAACTTACGGTTTTTGTTATTATATAATATTATTTTAACTGTTCGCTACATAACATTCATTTTATATTTTCTGTTTTAACCACTCCTTTGGAGCCTCTGTGCGATTTGCCCGGCGTGTGCCCAAAGGACAATTTCAGAGTGTCATCTCAGTCGGGGCACAACTTAATTGCAACGTATAATTTTTATGTCTTCTTCGTAACTACCGGTTTAAATAACAGTAAATTGCAATAAGTGATAAAGCACTTTATGAAGATCATACTTCTTTAATTCCAGAGATGTTTGATAAATAAATGTATAATTTAAATCCAGTTGCTTCGTTATTAATATGGAATGACGAGTTTAAATAACAAAACATTCTTCTGACTTGTAACTACATACGATTTTATGGCGATAAATGTTACACCTCATGTATAAATAAAGCATGCGTTACCATACATAAATCTTTATGTATTATACTTTAAGTACCTAATGCATAATTTTTTAATAAGTAGTAATGACTCAATACGAAGTACCTACATGGAGGAGAATCGATCATTGACCTAAAAACATTATTCAAAGCTGTAGATAAACAATATTGTCGAGTGAAAGATTGATCATTTCTATACCTAAACTATTTCAGTCTTTGAATTTTTAAAAAGGTCAGGTTTTTTACTATATTATAAAGACAAACACCTTTTTCAGTTTAACAATGTTGTGTACCAATTATCAGCTAACAAATAAACGTGTATCTATGAACAATAAGATTTAGGGTGAACTTCCATGGTCAAAGTTTCTATTTTTTGTGATGTAACCACGCTATGTGGCATACCAATGCTTCTTATAATTTTATATTGGACTTATGGTCAATAGATCCATGTAAGATGCAACTGATGTTTATCAGAAGATGTAAGACAAATTGCTTCCACCTAAACCAGTGTCGCTGAACATTTACCGATGTTCGATTCTTCACTGATTTATTGTTTGCCCAATGACGTTAATTGGGTAGGCCTGTAAAATGGAATGGAATATAGGGTTATTTCTTTATTTTAAAATAGAGCGATTTTTATATAGATACTCAGACAATAAAAAATGTTTTCCAACTCCACTAATAAAAAATGTGTGACGGCTGATGGATCTTAAGAAAGTGTTAGTGGAAAAATTGTTCTTTAAGCTCCAGGTATATAAAATACCAATTTTTTTAAATAGGAAAATTATAATCACTTTAAGAGATAGTAAATACTTGGTAGAGCAAACTCCAGACGCTCATTACTTCAGAACTTACATCTCCTATGCTTACACCTCCTCCACTGCTTGTAGAGACACTTAAATATGATTCACATCAATCTCAATTGCAATTATACAAAAAAGTATTCAAAAAATTATTACGTCTGTTACCTATAATAGTTAATTTTCTGTAGGAGGCAATTAAATAAAAAGGACAACCCGTACTTTTACCATCTTAACTTAAAAGATAACAATTTTTTACTTTTAATAATATAGGTATATGCAGGGGCCGAAACCTTTCGCATAATAATTAGCTTTACATTCACGTCACGGCTCATTAGGTGTAATAGTTTTCAGTTTGTATATTACCTCGGAGGTGCTAGCGAGTCATAAGGCACGCGTATTCCTCGGTTCTCAGCTCGCCTCGGCTCCACATAGCCTGGAGGCTGCTCGCTTCCTTTTACTTTACCTTTGTTACGCTTGCCAGGCATTTATTTCTTATTCGCGTGTTGAGTCGCGCTTCCTGGGCGGTTGGCAGACCCGCTGGCAGTGTTTTGTGACTCACAGCATTGTAGATGAACCAACAAAATCTTTATACAAAACATATTTACTTAAAATAAATACTTATTAAATATAGTTCTATTCTTAACTTAAACTTGATCATGGGGTTCAGTGTGACGCAGACTTGCTAGAATCTCCTTAAAGGAGATTTTGGCAACACGGTAGAACGTAGGTATTAAACTTCTCTGTGTATCTGTTTGCCACTAGAAATAAGATAAAGAGGCTAATGGTGCCTCCATTAACTTTACGGATTTGGATTAAGTAGGCACTAACGTGAAATTCCATGCAATTATTCTACAAAACAGACAGTTTAAAAATATATAAATGAAATATATAAATAGGGACTTTAGTTATAATTTACCTATTTAAATATTGAAAATATAATAGATATTTTTACTAAAGTATTTTTTATCTAGTAATTTTCCTTTTTACTTTAGTTGTTCAAACTTTAGTTCCGTATAAAAAGATCAGCTCGCTGCTGCAGTTGCCAGCAAGGAGCAATTGTTAATTTAGCGATTGCTGTAAAATCCATCCTACACAATCTTTAACACCTTACTGAGAAAATTATTTTCTGTAGACACTTTAAGCATAGGTAACTCTGATTTAATAGACTGAGAGAGATGCTTTTAAATTGTTATCGTATTGTAAACGTAATCACTATGGATCTCAACCCGAGTTACAAGAAACTTCTTTAATTTAATGACGTATTAAATTTATCTGAGTCTCTGTTTACCACTAGAAATAATATAAGAAGTCAGACAGTTATGGAGGCACTAATTATAATGAAGATTCTTGCAACTAGGAGTGGCGGGTTCTCCCGTCCGATGACTACTACCTACAAACTTTTTTGTACACAAAACAATTTTTTTACTATAATCGATTTATGTTCAATAGATGTTACGAAGTTGTAATTTGCCTGTTGCGATGATATACCTAAGTGGCCTTGGCTACAATTAGTATGGCTCGGGACGACACCGGCACTGCAAAATTACCGGTGACATAAATACAAACAAATCGAATTGGTACATCAGACTGTATTACCTATTAAAAAACTTCCGTATCGATAATACTCCGTGAGCTCATACATTTTATAGCCTGTTTTCGTTTGCAATGTTAAAAAAGTGGAAAGCGTGGTTGGTTTATTGCAGATATTTCATAATGTACTCGTATGTAGTCGTAGTTACAATGTAGTTTCTTTTTTTAACTATTAAATATGTAGGTAGGTATTTTGCTTTTTTATTCGTCATAATTTAACTTTGTATTTCAATAATTTCAAAATTTCTTTGTTTTGCTATTCGGTAGGAGGACTGGCATCGAGTTTGAAAAGAATACATCATGTTTCGATACGGTATAGCACGATATGAAATTCTAATACAGCTAATAACATGTAAATCTGACCTGAATACTAACAAGTGTTTAGGGTAGCTTTAGGTAAGGCTCGAACTATAAATCATCTGAACAAGATTTCGAGATATTGAGAGCCATTTTTAGAAAATAAAAAAATCTAAAAGTGGTCTAACAGTGGCCCTCCACAACATTGCCGGCGGCAGACAAATTTGGTCCTAATCTATTTTTTCGTTTTCTTTTTCATAATTGGCCTAATACTTTTTAAGGATGAATAATGATAAAACATACTTCAAGTAAAATACTAAACGTTTTAAACCAACGTTCAATAGTAAAAAGTAAATTGAAACTTTTCAATTATTGTCGAGATTATTGTCGTTTGTATATATTGATATAATCAAAAACTCTTATAAATATACAAAAATCAGTATGGAGAATAAATTGTATGGAAAAGTTATTATAACACAGGTGGACTTAAGAAGATTAATATAGCCATCGGATGTAAAAACACTTACATCCCAAACGCATATTTACCATACAAATTATCATATGGAACGTACAACGTAGGTACATATTATTGCCGCCGTCTACATATATTCGGCACATAATTACCGCTTAAGTGGTATAAATCTCTGGTTGCTTGGCTGATTTATTGTGGGGCCTTATGGCGATCGCTGCTCTTGCAGACATCGGTTGAATTGGTTCCCACGTTTTAATCATAATAATTAGACATTTAAGTTCTAGATATTGACAAATAGAAAAATGTACACACACTCATGCGCACTCGCACTTAACGCAACTCGCAAACGCTGAGATTGAGCAAATTCTTAATTTTATTTTGTTTAATTTTCCAAAAGCGCTTTGTTACTTAATCAAATTCCAGATGTGTATGAATTAGACCAGAAGTCAAAGACTATCAAAAAAACTGAAAAAAAACCTGTTTTGTCTTTGCCAATAATAATGAAACTTTACATAAATACTACTCAATATAAAATCTAGATCGTTTTAAATAAGCTTGTAATAAATTTCATTATAATTGTTTCACTATTTATTTCTATGATTTTTCAAAATAATTAATGAATGTCATGAAAACGAGAGTAAAGATGTTGAAGCTAATAAACTACTCGTAATTCAAATTACAACACACTTGAACGGTTTGAGACTAAATTTATCGTTAAGTTATGTTCTTTCTCACATGTTCGTTAGTTGCATTAGCTTATCTAATGTATGCATGAATTCATAAGCAAATAAACTAATTAAATGATAATTCGTTTTAAAATAAATTGAAAAGTCTCAAGTATATAGTTATACTGTTAATGGCCACCGGGAAACCTCATGGGAACTTCAATTTATTGTTGACGTAATAACACAATAATTTGATTATTGTAATCTGCTTGTAAATTAATCTCAAAAAACGCGTTCGTAGCTTATCACACACGCGTACAATTATCACATTATTCTTTAAGTGTCATTTTAGAAGCAAATTATGAATTTTAGCTACTGAAAAGAGAATCAGGCGATGAAGACTTCATGTAAAATATTATCAAGAAGTTACGATTATAGTGAATCGTTCTCATGTCCGTGATTGTCAAATTAGCAATAAAATGTACTTATGGGTATTTTGTCAGCGTGACAGATTATCATCCGATTGAGATGGTAATGGTTGAATGAGTAAATAAGTTTTCCTTCTTAAAAATACGTTCAGTTTTCAAACGAAACATAACTGTGAATCAAGGTGGTCTGACGTTAAAAAAGTTTACTTTAAGACCATTAATTAAAGAGAGGCCAATGGATTTTTTGCATAACGCATCCCGATCTATAGGAATGCCCTACGGTTATATTTGATAAAGACGTCGAGTCGAGACTGTTATCAAAGGGTAAGCTCTTTCAAGAATTGGCGCCACGGAGATTAAGATATCTTGCCTTTAATGTGTTAATTAAAAAAATAACTTTTCTTTCTTACCGGTCTTATCAGCCACTTAAGCAAAGGACGATACCTAGTGTATTTTATCACAATTTTTACACTTCGAAGTCATTATAATATTATTTAAAGCCCTTTGAAGCTAACGTCATACTAAAGTGATTACTTTTTAATTACTTTATCTAAATTATGATGTCTTCTGATAAGGGTATTAGGTTAACGTAATTTTGATCATAAATAAATTAAGAAAAAAATGAGATCGGTATTAAAGTTATATAAATTCTTCATAATAAACATAATGGACACTAGAAACCAATATAATCTATTTATTAAAACAATACAAGATATAAAATTTTGTCATTACATAGTTATATGTAGGTATATATTATTTTTCTTTCTACATATCTGAGTAAGATTTGTAACTCGAGTAGAGAGAGGTCTCAGCTTGTTAATCTTAACTAACATCTTATTTATCTAAATTAGACTTAACTTCGAGTTGACAACGAAAAGACATTAGTACGGTGACCGCAAAGATAACAGTAGGTTTCAACAATTTCGCGCAGCAGAAACGCGGCAAAAACTTTCTATTGTATACACTGATAAAAACGGTAAGGATTAAACGTATTAAACACATTAAGTACAGACATATATTATGATGAAAAAGAAATTCATTTTTTTTTTATTTTAAGGGTTAATTTTCATGATTTTGTTTTGATTGCAACATGATTGCAATTTGCAAGGTAATTCGATAAAATTTGTTGGTAACGCATTTACTAATTTCATGACATAAATATTTAGAACGATAACACTTCATTTATTTACGAGTATTTAAACTTTAATACCAACTTAAAAATGGTACAAAGTGCGGATTTAATGCGCGGACGGACTTAATATTACTACTTAAATAAACGTATTGTTGAAGTAATTTTGACATATACAATGGAGCTAAAAAAATAAACACATATTTACACAGTAGTATTACGGAAGAGATCTATTACTAGTTTAATCCCATACCTAACTGCCTTAAATTTCCCATCCCAAATATTTTATTTTACAGCATTATAAAGATATTTCATTAATACGCAGCATTTTATTTATTTATTTACATTCGAATGTCTCCTTCCAGTTCTTGAGTACAAGATTTATATCTGAACACAAAACTTTTATAGAGGGAGCCCTCGTTAACACCGATGTAAACGTCGTGGAGTAAAATATTTTAGAAGAAGTCTTGTTTTATTTGCTTTACGTGCGTCTGTCTTATTGTCATTTAAATTTTGACGTATTAACGACGCTAGATATAATAATAATCTAAGTTTTATAGCTTAAAATGTAGAAAGTTTTCTTCGAATATCGTAATTGTAAATCAGAAAATACGTTATATTTTCTTTTGTTAAAGGATTCAATGAATAACCGAGTAATATGGACGAATCTATTGCTTATACCAGGTGAAGCATGTGCCGAAAAAGCTAATTGTGCAAGTTGTGCTAACGCACGCGAGTTATTTTAGAATTGCACAAAAGTAAAGGGTATGAGATAGAAAGTTTTTGCAGATGCTCGAAACTCGATCTCTTTAATCGCGACACCCGTCGTAGGTTCCAGGAGATAATATATTTCCCTTAAAACTGCAGCTTTCGATCAATGTGCATAGTTATGTGGCACGATGGTAGGGACAGTCACTTGAAAAAATGCTAATTTGCAAATGTGTATGCTGGTCAATATAATTTAAATATTTACCCATATTTAACTTACCCAGTTATGTAGTAAGAGTAAAATAGGGTAAAATAAGTTATATATTATAGGCCTCTTTACTGTAGTTTCGAATCTCGCACGCACCACTATTTTTTTTCTTGTCTGTGCAGGAAAATACCATGACAAAATTTGCATGTCTGAGAATTCTCCATAAAGTTCTCGAAAAGTATGTGAAGTTCACTAATTCGAACTTCACCAGCGTGGTGGAAAGTGGCTTAAACCCTTAAGCAGTGGGATAGTAATAGTTATATGATGAGGGTAACGTATGTACCATAAACTTGACGCGACATTTAGTTTATAAATAATTATTATAATAAAAAAAATTACGATGCAACCAATTACATGTGCTGGTTTCTTCCGCTGACATTATCAGTCGTCATTGTCATACTCAAATCAAAATACCGATACAACAAGAGGCGGATTTTGCGCATTTATCAAAATACGATTTACAGCCTCATAAGACAACTGATTAATAATGTTTCACAATATCTGGCCTGGAAACCTGAAGGACTGCAGTCTTCGTCAATGTCACAGTTGTTGACATAGCCGATTAAACACATTTGTTTTAAAGCTAAACCCTTTTAAGATAATAAGACTACTAGAGAAATTTCATTATTAAGATAAGTAGTGTTAAGCATCATAATTAAAGTTCTCTTAAAGTTGGAAAATTATTGTTAAAGTTATTTAAGGCTATTCGTTTATATTCGTTATATTCCCACTTACATAAAAGCCGAAAAGAGGCTTAACGCCGCCCGTAGTCCAAGAACTTAAAACGGAACTGTATAATCACTTCTTTCGGGATATAAAACACGTGAGGAGTGAGTGTGAAAATAATCATTGCACAAGAACTTGTTGATATTGGTTTTAGTATGTTTGGCGATTTTAACATTGAAAAGTTATATATTAAACCCTGCTTACTAAACTTGTTATTCAATCAAATATTAGTTTTTAATAAATGAAATTAAAAATCTGTTTTAAGTTTTTCATTTATCTTAAATTTTTCTAGGAAAATCTTCTAACACTAAAAATAGTAAATGTTAAGGGTGATGCATTATGTGTTTGACTGTACATTCGGATGACAATTCCGTGGCTTGTGCCACTAAACATCAGCACCTGAGGTGGACACCTTGCTACCCGCAATCCTTTAACATCTGCCGAACAAATAACTGTTTTTTCATTCGTGAATTACACTTACAAATCGAAAATTCGGGACTTATTAATAATACCGGTTCTGAAGATATAGGCTTTAGATTAACGAGCGCAGATGAATGTACGCCTACGTCACTTGCAACTTGTCGACCAATTAGGGATCATAACAAAATCAGACCATTTGTTGTTGATAATCATTACCTACTTACTTTTTTGTAAATGATTGTCTCCGGAGATCGACAGCCAACCACAAAAGTAGATGTTTTATTTCCTTCAATATGAATGGAGAAATAAACATGAAGTTGGTGCAGTCAAGTAGTAAGTAGTAACGAAGCAACACGCTGTACATAAAAAAGGCGTGAGATGAATTGCTTAAAGAAACTGTGTTTAACTAAACTTCCTTTTATAAAATTATACGATGCGGTTAACAATGTGACCACGGAATCGGTCAGCATCATGACAGTACAATTGAAAATCATCCACTAAAATAAGTTTCATGGGAAAAGCTAAGATCAATTTCACGGTATTAAACATAGTTTGAGATAATTCTGCAAGAATGACATGTTTTGTAAACAAGGCTATGAATTTAACAAGTATTTAAAGCAAACAATTTGTTCATCGAAGCCCGTCCTTCGATCTTATCGGTCCATTGTAGTACGGTTTGGCTGCAGATTATATTTTCATGGTTTAAAGTTTTCTATTCAGAACAAAACATGTTTGATTGTTTGTGCTCCTGGTAACACCACAGACTTATTGATAAGGATCTGCAGTAGGTTGCAATGACTTGAAATAGCTAACAATTCACTCGTTATTGTAAAAGAAAGTATTTTTGTTTTTTGACTTCATCATCTAGTGTACCTGTGACAGTTTCTTTAATGGGACTGAAATAACGATCATAATAAAATCTATTGGATCCATAGCTGTCGTATTCGAAAGTCAATAGATGAAGAGGGATTATTTTTAGAAGGTTTCTTGTCAAAATCAATTAGGACTTGAAAGAATTATGGGCACATACGAGTACTCCGTTCTTTATTCTGTGCTACAGCATAAACTGCTGGTTATTGTTTTTGTATTGACAATTTTAACCGTACTTACCACACAATGCGATCTCGATAAAGGTACGTCAATAAATGAGTTTAATGCGATGTGAAGTTAATGTTATTATTATTAGGTCTTTTGTATGATAGGGATAGATTGTCGTGTAATTTGTGAAAGGTCAAAAACGTTATTTATAGGCATTTCACGATGTATAAATGTCTATACAAAGACATGTTATTTTGCTATTTCTGCTGTCAATTTCTTATTTTATTTAAACAATTATTTCCGTTATATAAAATCTAAATCCTTTAAGTTCAATCAAGTAACTATGTTTAATTCTGAAACAATAATGTATCGGTTGTCCTGTTGCTAATAACTCTTACAGATTACCTACGTGTTTAGATGTCCTCAGTTTGACATCTAATATGTTCCAAATGTTTTAAGGGATGGGAGTGCAAAATTATTTTGTAGTTTCTACTTTCTGGATCATAAATCCCAGTTCTCCTTTTTTATTTTTTTTATTTATAGTATCTACCTATTATTGTACGATGAATTTTATACATTGAAATGTTTGACGGCATTATTTCTTCATGCCAAGATGTGGTTTTGTAGTGCATTTGTGTAGTGCACAATGCGTTCAACCCTTTACAACAATACGAATCTCTAATCTAGATTATATGCCATTGTGGAAACACTTGCGTCGATATCTTGTTCACGTTGATTTAAAAGAATTTGTTATCAATACAATTTGCTATTTATATAACAATAAAAATCGATTTTTTGTATTTATGGGTTATGAAGCGGTAGACTTGATTGCTTGCAACTTTACTTAAAGCAAGACAGTAGAATTAATAGTTATTTTGTATTATAAATATTTTATACGTTAAGTTATTTACTACTAAAGTTTGTTCAAGGAGAGTTGGTAAATATGATATTAATAAGAAAAATCTTGTGGTCGAAAATGTCGTTAAAGTATGACACTCTGTTACTTATTCTCACACAGCGAATTTTTATAGTAGGTACCTACAATTCTCACAGCTATTATTGTCGAGCGCAATGTTGGACAATCAAGTGGATTTTTTTTTAATTTCGTTTTGGAGCGCATTGATAAATACGTAAAAACGTTCATATTTTTATAAACTAGATATATTATCCATTTAAAATAGTAAAAATAGTATCTAATGTCTATCGCCGTACAGATGTACATTGTGCATACTACTTTACGACTAAAGATAGTCAATAAGGCCTACCTCAGAATTTTTATTAGTACCTGAAGATCATCTGTCGGCGATGGTTGTTCTAAACATGCTTATTTATAATCGTAGCATCGTGTATGTGCCGCGGGCTTGCGGCGTCCGATCCTTTGAATGCGGTCATACATCACCGCTCCTAAGTAGACAGTATATCAACCGATATTCAGAGTAATTAGCCCCTTGGCGACGGACCTCCGGGATTTATTGTAGTAGAGCGTTAATGCGTCCGACAGCCGTATTGCCGGCCTTTGTTCTCCCGAAATATTCAATTGGAATATTACCGTGCGATATGAAGAATAGACAGACATACGCAGTACCGCGCCCTCGAGTTAACCTTCTAAATAGGGGGTGAAAATAATAAAATTACTCGCACCTTGACTATATTCCCTGTAAAACCAACCTTAGACATACAACCAAAAAAAGCGAAACTGATAGAATTGAATAGTAATTGTATATTTAAAGTTGTCAAGATTTTTTCCAAATCACTGTCCATTAACGGCGATAATTCGTAAATGAAGACGTAGGCGTCATATTCATGAGATAGCTCAGTGACAAAAGAGATCGGTTGTCGCATAAAAAGGCTCGTTATCACTATGGTTGGCTACCGCAATCCGTCAATTAATTTATATTTCTGATACGAGAGGCGACAAAGAGTCAGCCGCCCGAGACGAGCTTCTACTATTGTCCTAGAAACCTCTAACTATTATGTACTTTAATACCTTAGACGTAAGGCTGTATGTGTAAGACAAAAGAAGATTTGCTACTGTACGCGACAGCGAGTGATAACGCTGAGAGGAGCGTCGTAAAACATCATTAGCAAGATAAACTTCCTAAAAGCCTCCTCGAAACCGAGTGCGCAGGAAGTTGCAGAGATAGCTTCTTCAAGTTATATTATTATTTATTGGGAATAACTATACAGGAATCAATTATTTTATTGTTTTACGATAATAAGTCCTAACTTTCACGTTCACACCCACAAAATTAAGATATACTCGTATATTAATCATACATTTTGTCAAAGCGTACGTAGTTCGCATATTATTATGTAGCTCGCAATAATCTGTCAAGTCTTAATTACTTTATCAGGTTTGACTATTTAATATATACTGGTACCTTCCTTTTTACTGGTACCTAAACTTATATTTTAAGATTATTGCATCGCTCAAAAAACGTCTACTGTTAATTTATAGAAACCAATGCAATCACAAAAAATCATTATAAAAATTTTGCAAATTATTTCTTAAGTATCTTGTTATTAACACAAAGACGTTTCTGAAAACAGTAATTTTCTGTCAATTCAAATAACAAACAATGAATTAGATGAATGCGTAGACAGAATAAAAAACTACAGAAAAATGTAGACAAAGGCGACCGATGTCAGAAAACTTAATTTTACACCCGAATCAAAACTTTAACCCGTATTGTGTTTTTGGTGCTAACCAATTTCTCCTTTGTTGTGACCACGCCCACGCTTATTATCAGATACCTTTGTGGCATGTCATTTTTTATCAAAACAATAACGCTTTTAAAGAAACGGCAGGTCACACGCTTCCAGAGGTAAAAATTAATTTGTCAAAATATTTATGAGAAACTTACGTCGAACGTACGACGATTCAAAACAAAAAAACTAGGACATAACTATACACTTACACACATGAAATAAATGGGAAATAAAAAAATATTAGATACTTACCATGGACGTTAAAACTCTTGATTTTATATAGATATACTGATATAAAATATTTCTTGTAGAGAATATTATCGGTCATGTAGCATCTAAATTTAAATATTTAATTGGAAATAATAAACTTTGATTGGTAACTATTGATGACTATTTAATTGAATATTATAAATTACTTATTTGATAAGGGAGTAAAATATCCCTAAGATTTTGAGAGTTTTTATAATTCTTAAAAGAAAAATGAAATCCATTCGGTTATTGTGATGGAAGATGGTCTAGGCTTTATTTTAATCACTCGGTTCTGGACTTTAGATGGATACCACATAATTACTTGTTGATAACGAACAAAACCAGACTAGAAAACCGCACAATCCTACTAATATTATAAATGTGAAAGTTTGTATGTTTGTTTGTTTGTTACTCTTTCACGCAAAAGCTGAACCGATTTCCATAAAATTTGGCACACACATAGAGGTAACTGGGATTAACACATAGGATAGTTTTTATCCCGAAGAAATGTTCCTGTGGGATGCCATTTATCGAGGAAGGCTGTAGGCTAAGCGTTACGTTACAATTCTTAACGCGGGTGAAACCGCGGGACACAGCTAGTAATTATATATAATAACTTCATTAGCTTCACGGCAGACATGGTACAGCGGCGGTACTTCCCCGCTCGAACCATACAAGTTCTACCACCTACTAAAAACTAAAACTCGTACGAAGGCTTTAGGTCACGTAGTATTAATGCGTTCCGTCTTTCCCTCACCTTGAGACGAGTCCTCCTCCTGCCTCGCCAGAACCATCTCCTCAGAGCTGGCTCTCAAGAGTTCCCGAGTGTCTCTCACAGCCCTCTTCAGCCTGATCCCGCTCTCAGACACGTTGCCCTTAGAAGCGTCTAGAAGGTTCGACTCCATCAGCAACTTCAGCTTATCGCTATCAGGTTTCAGTGGTTCCGTAGTGTTGTTATTCTTTTCCGGTATGTCCGGTATAACCGGTATTTTCTCCTTCGAGTCTATTGTTCTCGGGTACGTCTCGTTTATATCCTTGTCTGGTTGTCGCTCTAACGGTTCCTGGTTTTCGTAGGTCTGTGGCGGGTCTAAGCCGCATGAGGTCTGTGGAAAAAGTTGTTATAATAAATTAAAACCGATGTTCTCCACCAATCCGCATTGGAGCAGCGTGGTGTATGCTCCAGACCTTTCCCGGTTGTGGGGAGATCGCGCCCAGCAGTGGGATATAAAAAAGGGTTGAAGGCAAAAGGGATATTTAATGGGATGGTTAGGTTAGGTTAGGTTAGGTTAGGTTAGACCCTGTCCCACCCTCCCCCACCATAACCATTATATCATTTTCGCGGTCGGAATAATAATATATACCTATGTATTTCCTCCAAAAATTTAGGTTTAGGTTTAAGAATTTATTTCTCAAAAGAATGACAAAAAACATTCACTTGGAGAGAAACAACAATTTTAAACATATT
>DWQK01000774.1:0-18585 GCA_018231225.1 Noctuana stator
CTGATTATATTTTTGGCATCAATATCAATTCCTAATCACCCCCTGATGGTTATTTTGGAAATATATTTCATGTACAGATGTACCTATGATAACTATAAAAAATGACCTCTAATACGAATATTAATGTTTCAATAGTATAAGTATCGGTGGTGCTTCTTTCTAAAAATATAGATAATAATTATGTAAACAATTAAATGTTCGATCATCTCACCTATATTTAACCTATTCCTTATAATAAGTTCCATTAAAAGGAACTGTAGAAGAAATATAATACCATTTTCTCAAGATTAACGCAACTCTGAGGTCTCAAGACAGAACCAACTATAATCCGCAAACTGAGCCGCGAGCGTGTTTGCCGGCCAAAAATAAAAACAACATTTGCACAAGCCAATAGAGTACGCAATAAAAAATTAATTACATTTTTAATCTACAAAAACGTGCGCAGAAGGTAGAACGCACGATGTAAATATAATACGATCTGGAAGTGCCAATTGTGTTTATGTATTTTTTTATGTTGCTCAATTTTATAAAGGTACTTCGTTTAATATATATGATTTTTACTATAGGTATCTAACAGAAGTTACACGTTACCTGCACAAATGTGTAAGTAACAATAAATTAAATAAGATCCAAGAAATATTTATTCAATAAGTATGCTAATTATTTAATACAAAAATTAGATAGCCATTTATATTATGCTTGCAAATTACTATCTTACTAACTAGGCAAATTTATACTACCTATTTAGGTAAAAGTATCAATTTATAAATATTAACTATATAAAATAACTTTGGATATTAGAACTATATAAAATAAATTTTATTTTGCGAATTCAAATCAAACTTTGCGTGGTTTTCATGTCACTTCTGGCAAACATAGTTGTTTGGTATATCGCACTGAGCCCTTAGCGACCCCGGGGCGTATACAGTAGGCCCTAATGTGATTTTATAGAGGCCATAGGATGCCGATTAGATGGTAGTAGTAAGGGGATTCGGATAGCCGCCCGTTCCGCTCATTCTGTGGTAATTTAATTTTATAATTTGTTGTAATTTATCTTTTACATTCATGTAGGTATATGTTAAATACTGTAAGGCTAGAAAGACGTAGGTAGGTACATTGCTCATCACAAACTTTTGCCATCATAATAATATGTAGGTACATAAGTACTTACACATAAAAAAATACATTTGTTACTTAAATTAGCTTGGTTAGGTTATGTTAGGCATTTTTAATTCATAGAGATAAAAGCGTACTCGGCGTACCTGGTTACGTAAAGGAAAATTGATTGTTTAACAAATATTAGAAAATCTTTCTATCGTTTCTCATCACTTCTCAGAAAAATCTACTTGCTCGTCGTATGGTTAAGGTGGCCTCTACACGACAGAATGCATAGAAGACTTTGAAAACTTATTCCACGTGTAGATCCCCACACAAGTCACAAAGTAGTCAGCATATTAGATAAAGAAACTTTAAGCCTCCAAAAGATTTCCGTCAGATTGAATGCGGAGACGTGCAATAACATTTATCAGCGCAACGCCTTTTAAAGTGGCTGGGCATTTCGAAAGATTATTTTTCGGTCTCCCTATGCAATCTTCGAAGCCCGTTGATCCCATCAAAGACCTGCGTAAGTACCAGGATTTCTACTAACTTTATGCCGAAGTTCGACGTCGACGTCGACTTTTGCTGCAGTCAATAAGCAAAGCTCTCGTACACAGCTTATTAGGTACCTATCTATGAGTTACGTTATTACGTACGAATACATAGGGGTCAGCACGAGCATAATATGAGTATCTATAAAATTATTACCTACTTGAATAGTGGATGTTCTCAATTTCGACCGCGTGGAAAGTCTTTTACAGCCTAAATTAGCCAAGTCAACTGAACCATTTTTTTTCCAATAAACAAGTTTTTCTCAAATATCTATCATATACAGACAGAAGTTACAGTTTTATTATAATTATGTAAATATATAAAAAGAGATACAACTTTGACGGTACGTACGCACGTAGGTACCTACGACTTTCCGTCTTTTTCATGTAGACGGTCTTGACGGTAATCCGTTTATCAATAATGTATCAATGAGGTGATTTAGTAAACTTAACTATCTATCAACAAAATATGTTAACATCTTAAAA
The DNA here is from genome assembly GCA_018231225.1 of Noctuana stator. NCBI lineage: Eukaryota > Metazoa > Arthropoda > Insecta > Lepidoptera > Hesperiidae > Noctuana > Noctuana stator. The sequence goes on from DWQK01000774.1 coordinate 2,136, forward strand.
ATAGTCGCCGTTAAATTTAATGAGCCTTATCTTCGTAATGTGCTGAAAAATTTGATTACTGCGACGTGTTATAATACGAGTAGCACCTCAGTGCTGTCTCAACAGTTATACCTACCTAATGTGCGCCATGTGCAAGCAAGCTCCATCGACAACGACGACCGCAAGATGGTATGTACGAGTACAATATTGCTGTATATAAAATGTTGTAACGGAAACAGTCATACATATCTCATGATGGAAACGCGTGTGACGATAAATATTTTTTATTGAAAGTTTCGATTTCACCGAAATTCATAAGTAATTAGGTAAGTACCTATACTGAAGCGAAAGAAACTAATGTTTAAATTAACTTCAGTAAATGAGTGTAAAGTATTAAGTGTAAACTTAACAAGTAAAGTTACGTAGACGTGTCAAAATAATCCCTCCATGCGGCGAGCAACTAACAACCAAGTTTCCGAGTTGTCTCCAAGAGTTCTTACATGGTGTAATTTTAACTATATGTTGAGCGCAAGTACTCACCCAGGGCATACAAGTTGGAAGTAATTCCATTATTAATGTACACGAACACTGTCATAGCGCTCGCTCCACTTGCCGCCCCTAATATAATCACAATAACACTAACGACTAATACACAGGATGATAATATTTTGACATAATACGTTTTGATAACAATGGTTGAACACTCAACATAGGTACCTAATAAATAAAATGTATAGGGACAGTGTTTGATTCTCATCTAAGTAAGTATTGTTCATTTTAACAGTGGTTTTAGTGGTTTTAGTTAGTCCGTAGGGTATTTATTTATGTTTTGGATCTTGTTGACGAAAATAATAACAAATCCTTTATTTACATCAAGTTGTGTTGATTCTTATTAATATTGTAAACCATAAAGCAAAGCACCTATTAATTTTCATTTGTAACCTATTGCGCTTATTGTAGTAGGTATACTTATCCCTATCGATAGATAGTTAATAATTTGGTTATTTGAGGCACCATCCTTTTTATTGCCAAAATACCTACGTGATATGAGTAATATTATATGCAATTTGTGAAATAGTTAAAATCAATCTACATAGCATCCACATATTCCATATCATACAAGCTGATCTAAATATTATCGCACACCCCCTGTACGTAGGTACGTACGTCTCTCAACCCTTTCCCAAAAGTAATTATCATCGGGACTAAACTGCAATCAAAAACGTACCAAAAACTGCTTCACCGAGATACTTGTTAATATTACAACAGCTATCGAATTAGATCGTACGCTGTTAATCACCTACCTTACTCCCTCCAAGATAATTACCTCGCAAAACAACGGCTTTAACCGAAAAACGTAATCTAATTTTAATTTTAATAATGGCAACCCTTTCGGGAGAGCAACTTTTGAATTTCCGTTTTTAGCGGTCGCGTTTATTAATGTCTGTTAAGAGCCCGCTGTTGTGGATCACTGCTGAAACGTTACTTGTACATTTTTACTAGAACAGATCTAAATTATTTTAAACATAACTTTTATAAAAAAAAATTGTAACTAGAAATATCAAATGACTTTAATTTAAAGCAGTGACAGCCTAGTGGTTGAATATCGCCCTACCATTGCAGTGATCCGGGTTCACACCCCACAAGCGTCTTTAGTTTTTTCGAGCTATCTATTTGCGTATCATAGATTAATTTATCACTTGCTCGTCGGTAAAGGAAAACAGTTATAAGCCGGCATCCTTAAGAGTTCTCCACAAAGTTCTCGAAAGGCAAGTGAAGTTCACCAACTCGCACTTGGTCGGCGTGGTGGATTATGGCATAAAACCTCTCATGTGTGAGAATAAACCCGTGCCCAGCAGCGAGACAGTTGATAATGATGAAGAAATAAACTAGGAACCAACTACCAACTAATAAAAAAATATTTAAAAAATCGTTATAAATGGTGTATTGCTCGCTTTTCAGCAAAATAGCTGACAACCACTAACACCTACGCCACCTTAGAGATATTGTGAAGTCTTTTGTCATCGTTTATGCAATTCCTTCAGATTCCAGTTCAGTTTCTAGAACATAGTATTTAAATCAAAATTATAATATACACGCCAGCTAAGTTTATAAGCTAGTAGTTATGAAATTGTAGGTGATTATACAGTCTTTTGTATTTATTTCCATAATGTCCTTAAATTTGATTTTTTAATTTCGTAAAACGTTCATCATTAAAAGAAAAAATTATTATTAAGCACGAAAATTATCAAATTTTACCTTCAACCTATTTTGTACTAATTCTCATCCAATGTAATGGTTCAAGGGTCTTATAATATAAATGAGGATAATAATTTTTACAAAAGGGGTCAAAAGAACAATTCATCTCTCCTACCTCCGGCACAAAACTGAGTTGCGCAACTCGACTCTCATTGCTACAGTAATTTGTTAAAGTTAACGTACGAAGCGACCAACTTGGGGTAAAACAACCAATCTCACAAGGCCCCTCATACAATGAAAACTTACCTCTTGGTTACCTCTGACATATCAGCTGTAACGACAGGTCTGCTTACATTGGATCTGGAGAAATGATGATTAGAGTCATTTATCATTTTAATACGACTGCCGTCCCTTGTTAATAGGTTGTCGAGGAAATTAATAGACGTAAAATTATTTTAACTGTCAAATTTGCGGTAACACTTGTTATTTGGTATGTGTTGTGAAGCTTAATAAACTTATCCTTTTTTTTAGTTTAGAGGTATCAATTTACATGACGTTAAGCACACGTAGAAACCGTCTGACAATTTGAAGTTATAATATATCTACGTAATTGCTTTAGATAGTCGTAATAGCACCTACTATTACGACTATCTAACCTAACCTAACTCATATACTCAATGGACAACATAATGTAATTTCAAATTATAATAATATATAAGTACTTATACCTAGATATTATATATTATTTTCTTTATATAATTTGGTATTTGATAATCATAAGACACTGAAATATAAACGATTTAAGGACCGTAAATAATAATTGTGGGTAACTATATTTTGTATTTGTCGACGTCCACTAAACAACGTTACTGATTTATCAGCAAAAACATACCAGGACAGCAGAGCTCAACTTTCATAAACACAACTCTGCAAAATCCACGTTATTCGTGAATTCTAAAACTAAAAGCATCATAGTATCTGAATGCGGAGAGGCTCACGAACTCATAGAACCCATACACGTACATGATGTACGTATATGTGCGTCAATCCTAAACACATATTTCGCATAGTGCATGAAACATGCAAAACAGACCTCGTACTCGTTGTATTTTATACGACATTTTGTCATCTGGCCATCCCATGCGCGGACGTGGACCGAGTGCGTAAAACGTTGAACATTGCAAATAACTTATGAAAGAGCGTGTAAAATTCATTCTATTTGCTATACCAGACAATATACGTACATTGTTTTTAGACAAAACTCAAAAACAATACTTTTTCACCAAAAAACTATTTAAAAGCGAGTCAGATCATGCAAGAAAAGTTGCTTAGCATCATAAATAAAATTTATACCTTATACTTTATATAGTTCCTGCTACTAGCTCTTGCCCGCGGATTCGTTAGTAGTTTTTCAGGCGATCATCTATGACGTCGTTGTCGTAGATATTTAATTCAAAAGTGTTCAAAATTTATCACGCAATTATGGCGCAAACAAATCAAAACTTGAACAGTAATTTCATACATAATTCATTATTGCTTGCAGTACCTGACTTTATTTCAGTCATTACCTACTTACTTCAAGTCAGAAACTTTGCAGTAACGGCCTTATAGTAAATTCTCAAAATATATCACCTTCGGTTTGTGTCTAACTGTAATAAAACTTTCCTATCAGCCTGTTTACAGGTTACACTTATTTACTATTTATGTACTGTAAACACTATACAAAGGAAGTGGCCACACAGGAGGCAGACCGCTGCTATTCAAACTTGGGGTCGAGCTCGAAAATATGACAATGCTTCAGTATACGCCAATGTGAACACACCTTTAGGTACTAACTCCAGAGCGCTAAAATGTTGCTGTAGCTCTTGTCGATCTAAGTAGGTACTTATTGCTTTTCATCCCAGACAAATAATAATAAGCATTATAATAACCTTAGACGCTGTTGACCGAGCACTGCAAGTGAAATAATATATACCTATTATAGCTTATCCTTATATCTATCTTATGTATGTATTTCAGTATAAGTAGACTATTTTTGAATTCTTTTCATTATTGAAACTTAACACTTAAGTACCTACCACCCGATTTCGATGCAGCATCCACATGTTAACATGTATTAGTGTGGCACAAGAAGATAATTCCATCCACGTGCGTAAGACAACTCGCTAAGCAGTAATATATCGTGTCCCTACGAGTACATATAAATATGGATGAGACAAACATAGTTAAGAATATAATAATAAATCAACAATAACAACAGAAAAATAACTAGAGAAAGTGAGTTGGTCCTACTTCCAATTTTTTTAAATAATAAATTTTCATTGATTAACTGATTCAAAAAATTCCGCATAATATTACTCGATGAAACAGCATTTTAACGCCACCGCCAACTGTTATTGTTCCCGGTGGGGCGGGCGCGCGAAATTCAGCGCAAAGACTACCTACCTACACCTCCAAAGTTTATTGCGCACAAATTGTTTGCATTATTTATTTAATTTAAAAGCGAAGAAACCCAAGCGCGATCATACGGCTCCACGCCGAAATGAGAGCGCGAAAGAATGCAAAGTATAAATAAGTCCTTACGGAGATAGCTTAAAGTGATATCGTAAAGTACAGCCCACAAACCTATTATAAAACAATATATACGTAGTATAAAACAGCCAACGTATCTTTAATATTGTATTTTAAATACCTAAACATAATATTACTGTACATTACAATAATATGTTTAGGTATTTAAAACCGCTTCATTAAGTGCTTCCTGAGCAAGGCGAATTGTTAGTATGTAAGTACCTAACTAGTTACGGCGACTAAGGATAAAGTAGGTACCTACCTAGGTAAATGTAGGTAGGTACTTATAATGCAATATTATATAGATTATAGCCTAAATCCTTCTTTATTTGAAAGGAGAACCGTGTTCACTTTTGCGACTGCAATGCGATGATAAAACAAAATTTATAAGTTGAATAATTTTAAATAGGTAACACTTGCTAAAAAAACATCTAAAAGTGAAGACTAACATAAGAAATTCATTGACATCAGTCAAAACGTTCTCGAGATGCATCAAAAATTCCGTTCCATAGAAAAAGGACAGTCATAATTATTTGTTCCTAATTTTTTCAATCTTTAATTTTTGTCTTTTTTTATTGTTAAATAAAAATTATAGAAATTAAAGTAAATCACACGACAGAAGTTTTTGTATAAAGTGATGATAAAATTTGCCATATACTGTAACAAGGGATGTAGCTCAGAGGTAGAGCGTTCGCTTAGCAAATGTGAAAGGCCCCGGGTTCAATTCCCGGCATCTCCAATAAGTAATTGGTAAACACATTTTTGTTTTTTTATTAAATAATTTTTATGACAAAATTAGATAAAAAATATAAATATTGCATTTACCTATACTGAACATACAATTTTTAAAAATCGTCTTAATATTTTTGATTACGTAGGTAAGTGTAACTAATTTCAAATTAAAATTGAGATAAGTATAATTTCAATAGTAAAAGACATTAATTCAGTTTTAATATTAAACACTCGGCCACGGTTTTATCTATGTGCTATTCAATTAGTTACTAAGATAAAATGCATTAATAAAAATTATATAAAAGAGAAACCCAATGTGACTTGCAAAGCAAAGGTCAAATGTTTACAAAAAACTACATACCTATCTACCTACTTACCTACTTTCATCAGGGACTCATAATAACCTCCACTTCTTATGTACGTATGTACCGAAGTATTGTGTCATGCCTTCCTACTGAATGTCCCCATAACTTTGCGAGAGTCAATAAATTAATGCTAAGGTCTGAGTTAACATATTAAATTAATTATATAAAATAATAGCTTCCGCCCGCGACTTCGTCTGCGTGAAATAGGTAGTTAGGTACTTTGAGCTAACGCCAACTTTAACCCGCGACTTAGTTTATATAGGTGAGTAAATACTAGTATTACTAGGTCTTATAATCTTACTAGCCTATGCCTGCGACTCCGTCCGTGTCAAGACCAACTTTAAAAATTTCAAAATTCATTTCCGAAATTTAAGCCTCATTACTAAAACATTAAAAAAACTGACAGACAGGCAGACAAAAGTGTAATAAATGTTGTTAAATATCGTTTTATAATGTAGAAAAAAAATATTTCTTCAGTTTTATTTTATAGTATAGGTATAGATAGAAGATAGATACTCTGTCTACGGCCTGTAGTCCGTAAGTGCAGTGTCAATTGCATAATATTGTCAATCACAAATTAATACTAGCTATGTAGTGCTGCCATTTAAATTTTCGTTCGCGATAGTTGTAATAATATTTAATGAGTTTCCAAAATGCCAAATAATAACATAATAATATTATTGTAATTAGTGTTGTCACAAGTATTCTTGGGAACTATATATAATTATATTTCATGTACGCCTGAATTCCGGAGGGTAACTGAAATTTTTGTTGTTGCCAACACTGTATCATAGCAACAGACAATCTGTCCGTCTCTGTCTATCTATCTATCCATATGATCCATAGTATCTATCTAATTCAGTGGTGCCAGATTAAGTGATTTATCGCTATTTAGGCTACCTCGAAGAGTGTCGGTGCGACCAGAAATTGCGATTGGGGACCAGTCGCCGTTTAGGCTATCTTGGAAAAAAGTTAGTGACTAGGCTAGGTATAACTTTCTTGCAGTAAACCATAGGAAAAAATAAATCTAGTAGAAAAGGCATAAAATGAAACGTCTGAATACACAAACAGATGGCTTAAAATGTTGTGCGAGGTGCGTGGAACGTGAATCAAGTTTAAAGATTTATTAGGTTTTTATTAAATATACCATAACTGTACTTTTATATTGTTTTATTCCTGTACTATATACTTTTACATTCTTAACCAACACATTTACGACCACTCCTTATGACATTATAATGACAACATATTTCTTCTTTTTTATAACACTATAGACTATTATACAAAATCAGTTCATTCTCTCAACAGAAATCTGAACTGAAAAATTGATTTAAGAGCAGGACGAACAGGTACTTTTTAAAATTGGGCAACTTGGACCGGGATTCGTCTGGCAACACTGGTGTCAAGTCAAGTTTTTCGCATTCAATTCAATCGATAATATTGATATTTTTCTATCTGATGCGAAGATTGCGAAGTTAAAATTGTACGTTCTCGTTCATTTTGTGTTAAAATTCATTAATAAATAACGTTCTCTTGGAAACTTCATAATTTCATATCGGACTTACCTCCCTGGTTGAAATATTATGAAAACATTGCTGTGAGACTGAGAATGTGGCATCAAACTTACTAACTTACCAAGATAAAATCGCCATATTTAAATCTGTAATGGCAAAAATTGTATGAACCTTAGGTCTGTTTGATGACCATAGGTATAATATAATTATATATGTAACGACAGACAGCGTTTTTGCATCATGATTGCGGTTGCCGGAGCTAATTTGTTTGGGCAATGGTTTGCCGAAGAAATCATTTTGGAGGGCTTCAAGCAAGTTTTCAAAAAGTGCGATGAAATGAACTTCAGTTCAGATCAAGCTAAGCTTGTGCAAGCTAACTGGTCGTATAATATATTTGAGCAAGATGGCGCTTTTTATATTACTGGATTTTTCAAGGGGCTGGACAATCAGCTAGTTCAGTTGCCTCTGCCTGAAGATTTGGACACTGATGCAACTAACTTATTAGTGGCTGGTAACGATTACAATCTGGTACTAGTACACAAAGAGAAACAAACAATATGGGTTATGGATTTGAACTTCATTGAAGAAATTAAAAAGTTAACTCTTAACACCGAGGGTCCCATAGACGAGCCTGTCACTAAAAAAACTCGAAAAGAAAATCAAGTCGTTAAGGTGGCGATCACCAATAGTGCGTGCGTGTATTTGAAGTCTGTGAACAAGAATATGGAGGTGTACACTGGCTTACTGCCCAGTTACTTTAATATACAGCAATGTCAAGGCAGAGTTATCGACGTTCAGTGCGGCTATGAGCATTATATCCTGCTTACTGACACAGGCAGAGTCTATACCTGGGGTAATGGAAGGTAAGCATTGACACCACAAGTTAAATAAATGTATTATATTCTCAAGAGAGTTGAGTTATGTCCCTGTTGTGTTTTTTCTGAATTAACTTTGCAGCAAGCCTACGAAAATCGCTTAGCTACATAATAATTGTTTTATATTAAAACTTTTTAATTTAGAATAATGGGTGTTTGAGTTATGATTTTGTAAATAATAATTTTATATGTTATTTCTCAAGTTTATATTTTAATGGTAAAACAAAGCTTCAATAAATAAATTTGTTTGGTGAATGCTGTATAAAATATAAGCTAAATCTGTTTCTTTTTCTTATTATAGGAGACTGCAATTGGGACATGGTAGCATCAGTAATGAAGATTCACCGAGGGAAGTACATGCGTTAGGTGGGATGAAAATAGTGAAAATCCGAGCTGGAGGCTGGCATTCAGCTGTTCTCAGTGAATATGGAGATTTGTACATCTGGGGCTGGAACGATGTCGGGCAACTTGGAGTGAAATCCCGTGCAAAGAGACGAAAGGAAGCAAAAGAAGGATTATTGAAGAGGATAAAATCATACACAATTCCAATTGTAGTTGACTTATTTGATGAAGAGTTGAATAGTGTCCGGTTGAATGTCCTGGACGTGTGCTGCGGCACTAAACACACTGCTATCTTGCTGAAGGACTACTCTATCTGGGCTTCTGGTAGCAATGAGTTTGGTCAGCTAGGCTTACCAATTAATGATGTTTCAAGCATGGAATACTTTGTCAAAGTCTATCAGGGGTCTAAAGATTCCTTTTTACGGTGTGGTCCTTGGACAACAGTAGTCATGAAGTAAAAAGCTATAGGACATATAGTAGTAGTATTGATGTAAACCTATGGTTAGATTCTATATTTTTGTGCCATGTCATGTCCTTGTGAATCATGCATTTTAGAATATTCCCATTACTGTAGTTGAAGCTTACAGTTTCTTAGCTCATTTTCTCGTTTCCACTAAAGTGTCATTAGATTTGTGGTTTCATTACTATATCCAGTTAAAAAAGTAGACGTTTTTTAAATCTTAGATGTATGTTTAAACTTTTATCAATTATCTATGTCAAATGTTTATGAATAATTAATGACAGTTATTAAATGTTAGCAGAGAATAACAACACATTAGTATGCTATGTGGGAATATGAATAATTTATGTGTAGTGAAGGAGTTCAATACTCTGTAGTAAATTAATAAAAATTTAATATTATAAGGCACTTTGTATTCTCTTTCACATTCATTATTCTAAAATAAAATATAAAAGCAGTGTACTGTACCATTTATATATTTTTTTAAAACCTTTATTCTACCTGCAGGCAGTAAAGTCACCCCCAGTATATAATATAGTGTGTTATCTAATGTCACCCCTCAATAGACATATTTTTGGTGGCTGTGAAAGTTGCAACTGTAAATATAGTGGTTTTCAAGACTGAAATAGAATTTACACTAAAAGAAGAAACTCCATGGTATGTATGTAGTCAATTGATATAAAATTATTATTCATATTGCCATAGACTTCATTTCCGGCAGTCAGGAGTCAGGTAGTTGTCAAACTTGTCAATTAAAATTTAATCTAGGTTGGTACATACATAGTACATTCTATGTAGTCTTTGCTAGGTCGTTTACAGGAGGTATTGATTTGTGTGGTTATAAATTATTGATCATAATAAAAGATCGTCTCATCTCACTTCAGTCACGGAAAAGATAGAGAGACATGAGACATCTCAGTCAAAGTCATATATAAAATATGCTGCTATCGCCATCGTTCTAATGTAAAATATTCCGCTGAAACTATATTAAAAAGCAACGATGCGCGAGGACCAGGTTGGAGTGATTATTCACGAAGCTTCTGAGAATGCTGTTAGAGAAAAATACCAGGAAGCCTTCGACTTATATCTTAAAGCATTTAAGATGCTACCACAAGTAAAATCATCCAATGAAACCGTGTTTATAAATGTGTATAAGCAGCTAATGAGTAGTTTTGATCAAACCAAAGATCACAAAAGCAGTTTTAAAGTATTCCAGCAAGCTCGTCTTACCTACCCCAATAATATTGATATACTTAGTGTTATGGGCAGATTGCTTTTAAATAACGGCTGCTACTTAGAAGCTTGGAAGCAATTCCAAGCGGTTCTGAATGTAGATAGCAGTTGTGCATGTGCAGAATTTCACATAAACGAAGTGAAACATAAGTTGGTACACAGGTGGCATTATAGAATGTTAAATGATAAAATAAGAAATTTCGCTTACCGTGAAGCCATTCATGAGACAGTACGGAGTAATGAAGACAGAGTGCTAGACGTTGGCTCGGGTACAGGCATATTGGCCATGTATGCAGCAGAATGTAGGCCTTTCTCTGTTATGGGAATAGAGTCTGAAAAAATTCTACATGAAATATCGAGTTATCTTTTGGAGGATAATAACCATAAGTCTATAAAAATAATCAACAACTGGTCTTACAGATTAAGCGATGTGGATGTTGATGGCAAGAAAAGTTTACTTATAACAGAATTATTTGATGCTGGTTTGCTTGGGGAGGGAATATTACAAACTTTGAATCACGCTTTTAAACATTTACTACTAAAAAATGGCAGGGTGCTACCAGGTAGAGCTGAATTCTTTGTCAGAGGTGTTAAATCTGATTCCTTAATGACAGCCTATTGTCTAAATGATAAGACTAAAGAATTACTAAATATTTCCTTAAATGACCATGTCTTGACTTCTCATTCAGCCTACGACTGTGAAGATGTCCACTTGTACCAAGACATACACTACATGACATACCCACATTCACTTTTAACTATAGATTTTAATAACCCTGAAGAGATTGAGAAAATGTTACGGACTGTAGAGAACTATTGCGTTGAATTAAATCCTTTGATGGGTGGTGAAGTAAGTACTATAATTGGTTGGTTTAATCTTCATTTGACAGATAATGTAACGCTTACTTCAGACCCCACATCAGAAAGTAAAGCTACTGCTTGGCAACAGGCTATTTTCTCGAATTTCTTACCTAAACAAGTAATTAAAAACAATCCTTTCACCATCAATTTTCAAGTCAATTCTGGAGCAAAAATAGATTTGGTTTCTGAAAATTATGGAATCCTTAAAATTTCAAATTACACAATGCAGTTTTTAAATGATAATGTATATTTGGAATCAATAACCAAATGCGTAGATATTGCATACAAGTACCTTCAACAAAATGCTGGCTTTAATGATATTTTAGTGGCTGATTTGTGTCCATTTCCATTATTTGGACTAATGATGTTAAAGAGAGGAGTCAAGTTATTATACTGTTTGGCTGACAGCAAGAAAGTACAGGACTTCTTTGTAAAAGTATTTGAATTAAATGGTATTAATAAAGGACAATACAGAGTTATTGAAAGCAGTGTTTCGTTGGGAGAAGAAAAATTCCATGCAGTCTTTATACCTATGTCCACTGGAAGAGACATTGTTCATGGATCATATATACAAAATGCAATGAAAATAAAAGCAACTAATCTTTTCAATGGAGGTTTACTTTTGCCATTTAGAGTAACTGTAATGAGCCAGGCAATATATAGTCCTTGGCTTAATTTTGTTCACAGAGTCAAAGATGAAAACATTGGTTACCGAATAGAACATCAAATGAACAAGTTTCAGTTATCAGCGGACTATTATGTAAATTTAAATAATTTTGAATATACTGAATTGACAGATCCAGTTGCAATGGGTGTATTTGGAAATATGAGTTCGGGTATTGTTCAGAGTCCAGTCATCAGAGATGGTTCTGCTAATGCTATCTTATGTTGGTATAATATTGAATTGTTGGAGAACTGTGGTTCTATTACAACCAAAAGGAAGAACAGCTTTATTAATGCGATGGTGTTCCTGGCAGATCCTGAGGTGCAGCTCGGCATTGGGGGCTCTGCTGATATAATTTGCTGTATTGATCAGAATCATGGCTTCAAATTTATACTTGATACAGAAGATTAATAAACGTATTATGTTTGGCTATTATGACCTCACATTGGAATTTTATTAAAACAACAAGAGTCCTTATCAAATTATTTATTCCACTCAAAATCATGAAGTATCAACTTATACTTAGCACTTTGAAGATGAAAATTTAAGAAAACAAATGACATGAAATTATTGTAATTTGTTACATTTAACTGCCTTAATGATACATTCTTAAATTTTTTTAAACTTACATATAATATAGAGAAAGCCACCCTAAAAACTTATTTTGCAATTTATTTGAGAGTTTAAAAAAAATGAAAATCATCAGAGCTCGACATGAGAAAAATATATCCTTCATAATCTCTACATAATAATAGCTTGTGACTAACATTATTACATTTATTGTTTATAAAGTTATATTCATTTTTTAGAAAATTCAGATATGCAATAACTTTTATAAAAATTCTACTACTAATTGTGTTTTAATCTTTGCGTCTTATCAATTCGATTGTCTTTCAAAAGCAGACATAATAATCTTAGCTTTATTGCTATCAATGCTTAAAATTTATTAGAAAGTAATTTTTCCACTACTAAAGCGCCTTAACACCGGCCTTGTTGGCGTAGATTACAACCGGGGATGGCCTGGGCTTCCAACCTCTTTTAACGATTGTCATCTATTGATAACTACTGGAACCAACAATATAATTTAGTAATTTAATGATAATTTTAATTTATGTATGCAAAATGCAGACACAACTAAGTTAAAAACGATTTGTTTACTTTCCTTTTTGTTTATTGTTAGTCTGCATTTAAATTATCAGAATCAAATCAGAATGTTAATAAATATTGTATCGACTTTCATTATTATATCTAATCTTTAACACTGGATGCTATTCGACGCTCTGTGCTTCCGCTATTATGTTTCTAGCTTGTTCTAATCCTTTCCTGTAACAAAAAAAAAACGTTTATTAAATAAAACTCTTAAGAATACTTAGGGACATATTATAGAATAAATTATGTATAAAACACCAACAAACTATAATATAATCTACATGTTCAGCTTAAAGTTAAAACTAATCATTTTGTTTCACAATAATTTCGTTTTTTTCTTAGGCACCTATTGGCACGCCAGTTGAAAGAAATTATTGCAATGAATGATATAAATTGGTATGAGCCAGTTCCATCAACGCGTGCACCTGTATTTTTTTCTATGTTATGTCTGTGAAGGTAAACATGATAAAACTGGCATGCATAATAATTTCTACATAACGTTCTGGATAAGTATGTGAAGTGCAGCAGCGTTTAGCCAGCGTGGTGAACAATGGTCTAAACTTTAAACTGTGATGTCTCATGCGAACTCACAAGTGATTGGGATTAGTAGCGTGCAGGCGCGATATGGCGAGCTGTGCGAGCGTGGCGAGGCGGGCCAGCGCCTCCTGGCGCAGGGCTCCGGAGCGCGGCAGCGTGTCGGCCAGCGCGGCCGCCGCGTGCGCTGCCATGGGGCCCGGCGCCGCGCCCGCCGCACACGCCAGCGTTTCTGCACAAACAACAATATCATTCTAAATTATATTGATTTATTTAAATTTGAGCGGTGATAGCCTAGTGGTTATGAATTTGGCCTCTTGTTAGAGAGACCGGGTTCAAGTACCACTGTGAAGTTTACCAATCTGCACTTGTCCAGCGTGGTGGACCATGGCCTAAGCCTAAATTGAAGGTAGGATTGTGACAGGTTGATAATAACTACCAACCGATATGCAATCGCAAGGTAATGTTTTGCTACATTTTGGCCTTTGGCATAAAACAATCCTAATTAAAATTCTCCACCAATCCGCATTAGAGCAGCGTGGTGGAGTATGCTCCAGGCCTTCCCCGGTTGTGGGGAGAGACCCGTGCCCAGCAGTGAATCATAAAAAGGGTTGAAGCCAATTCATTGTTACAACATTATTGTTATTAATAGTTGGAAAATAGCAGTAATGGCAGGGCTATGTAGATAAAAGATTAGAAGATAAAAGCCTCCCCCCACCTTGTAGGACGTACCATCATCACATTGCATTTTTAAAGACCGTAAAAAAGAGGACCGGATTTAAACCAGCTTTCCGTATAGCGTACAGTTTTTACTACAGGAAGGATTAATATTCGCTGCGAGTGGTTCACGCACAAATATTACACGCTCTAGTAACGCCCCGTTTTTTCAGTTCGCTAGGAAATGTGTGTACGTGCAACTCTATTTAAAATACGAAAAAATTTCCGTAGGTAAATGGGGCAGTAAAAAAAAACAGAAAAACGCGTACCGTCCTTTATTTCTTCCACATCAAGCCTTGCTTTTAAAATGCCTACCTGCGCCTACGGTGAAACATTAGTAATTTCTCAGACACCCATTTTAAGCTTAACCGTTAGCAGTAAATTTTAATCTTATTAAAAGCTTACCAAATGAGCACATCGTTGAACTAGATTTTAGTTTAAAATATAAACTAAACTACAATCCTAAATTAGCAATCAACATTACAAACAGAATAAGCAAATAATTGAAAAGCCTAATACCCATATTAGTGGTATTTATGTGTAACGCGTCCACACAACTGAAGATTTATTTACTTGCACACTCGAGGCTTAAAATGCTGTTCAACTGGCTAACGGTTAGTGCTAATTGGCTAAACACAAAACGTTTTGGAAACCGGGCAATTTATTCGTAGGCAACTGAGCCGAAATGTTTTTAGATCAATTAGGCTTACTGTCGCATTAACGGGATCAAAATGATTGTTCAGTTCTGAAATACGAGATAAGCGTTTTGCAGTAACGTATCTTTGTAGGGCATATGACGCTACTATTTTAATTATTGACGTGAAACAGCTAATGTGGCGGGTCACATTTGCTGTAAGCCTGGCAAGATATAACTACGCACTAGTAAGTTTGACTTTCCCAGCGCTCCCCCCGAATTCGACGAGTCAAACGGACTCACGATTTACGAGTCGAATACTGAAAATTCTTCTAAAACGTTTACACATTTTATGTACCTAATGCTGATTATCAACTCAAAATTTACGTGTGATATCTACGAGTTTCTAGTAAGCAATTGAAAAATTACTTCAAAAGGCTTTTAACATCTGTGAATGGGGAATTTAAAACTGCCAACTTATCCATGCATGCAAATTGCAACGCCTACCCGCATGTGTCCATTAGGATTAACAGACTAATTTACTCGCTTACATCTGATTCAAAACTGAGCACTAATTTACATAAGTCCTGGGAACTTGCGGACAGCATAGGCTACACAGACTAATGAGGACATTTACTGATTTGCAGATGTGCTTTTTAGCCTATTTAGAAATTGGTTAAGTGATGACTTAGGTATGAGGTTAATTGTTGCAGATTAACTTCCGACGGAAGCTAATTTTAAGAGTAGTGTTAATTTGCGTTTATATTTATTATGCAATATCTCCGTTCTACAAAATATTATGTACCTACTGGTTTAGCATATTCATTCAATGACATGATCAATCACTCTCATTATCATTCATGAATTTAGTATACATTCATTCAAAGAGTAATGGCTGTTTATTTTTGTTTACATTTTGGACATCTAATCATGATTCAGATATTATTATAATGTATTTTAACAATTAAAAATACTATTATTAACTCGTAACTAATATCGAAGACATTTACAGAAATTTGGGCAACACAACACGAATAGTTTATACCGTTTTAGAAGTATAAAGTGGTTCTGAGAACTGTTGGCCGTATCGTGAATGCATTTGCGTGCATCACGCGAACCTGCAGTACTGTATGACCTACCACTGGACGGTTAACGAACAGCTGGTATAGGTTACCTAGAAACACGAAACGATAAGGTTATTCGTACAAATTGAAGTCTTTTTTATGCTTCTTGTAGCTTTTTATGCATCTCATTGTCTTTAAAGCATACCTAAGCCTTCTTTCTCGATTTAATAATACAACGACATACATTGTGCAGTGGTTACCATGGCGGTCCACTATTAGAGGAGCCCTGGAGTCGATTTCCAGGGGGATAGAAGTCTAAATGATGAATTTTGATAATGATTTGCTCTTGGTCAAGATGTTTTGCGGGTTTTTTTTGTTGCCGTACCGTCTAAAGGTACTTAGGTAGCAGCGAGTGATAACGGCTTTTATGGAATTAAACCTCCATTGTAGCCTGCCCGGGGGGGGGGGGGGGCACAAGGACTCTTTGGGTTATGATGGGGAAGGGGTATTATTAATATTTATTTTTGAACGTGTGGTTACTTTTTTTTAATTATAAA
>DWQK01000775.1:0-18571 GCA_018231225.1 Noctuana stator
TACATGACGGCAGCTTGGCTCATGGGCGTGTTCGTGTTTGCGCTGCTCATAGGGCAGATACGGGACATCTTCGCCACCGCTACTAGAGTCAGGGTAAAATATACGCTTTTGAATAATATAAGTATATACTGCTGAATCATTTGAAAACTCATTCACTGTCTGACTGACTCGTTAATTTTCAGGTCTAATTTTGGGTCTAGATAGCTGAAATGTTATTTAATCCCTATAACTTAAGGCGTTGACCTTGTTATTCAATGCTTTTGTTTTTTGTTACTCTTGTGGTGAAGAAGGTATTCTTTTTCTTCTTCATTTTATGTACTTAGGATGGATGCGATATTTACGATGAAGTAGATTATAAATGCAAAAGCATGCCTGTAGGTTTCAGAGCTGGACGGCTTAAAAAATAATTTAAAAGAGATCTATTTGGGGTATCTTTATAGATTTTAGTCAGCTGTTCGTCTATTGTTACTCTACTGCTACTGCTGGCGACATTGGTAGACATAATTTCATCACTTTTCTCATGTATACTAGGCGGAGTATAAAAAGACTCTAGACGGGTCTTCTCGATACCTACGTCGCCTGAACATGCCATTACATCTTCAGCGACGCGTCACCTCCTGGTTCAACTACACTTGGAGCCAGCAACGATGCTTTGGTGAGTTTAGAAACAGTTTTATTAGTTAGATTACGTTAGTTAGATTAATCACATTATTGAAATTGTTAAAATTTTTGAAAAAAATTCGTCCGAGGGGAATTTTTACTTACCAAATAAGATTCCCATAGCATAGGTATCTATAAAAATATAGAATAGATAAACTCGCTGTTTTTCTTTCCAGATGAATCAAAGATTCTGAATTCGCTACCTTATAACATGAAACGTGATGTTGCTCTCGAAGTTCACATGTCCACGTTGAGCAAGGTGGGTTCTATAAAACTTTAGTATCAGTAAACAAAATTTATAAAACTTTAATTTCATTTATGTAATTTTTTATAAAACTTCAGTAGGTCTGTGAGTCTTTTATTTAAATGTTCTGTAAATGTTTCTTTTTTACTATTTATGATATTATATTTATATTTTATATTTACTATTTATACATAGAATTTTAATCCAATTGTTTACTCTATCACTGTAATTCTCTCCGTCGTTATTTTCTTTTACAACTTTGCATTTGTTTTCAGCAATAGTTTTAGTTAAATCTCCTTTTTTTACTAGGTCCAATTATTTCGAGACTGTTCCAACTCCCTTCTACGTGATTTGGTCCTACAACTGCGGCCGGTGTCGTTCCTGCCTGGAGACGTGGTCGTCCGTCGAGGGGATGTCGGACATCAGATGTACATCATCAAGAACGGCGAGTGCTATGTGAGTAGTCCTTTAATTTATAGTGATTTCTGCTTAACCCAGGTAGACTAGCAGAGAATACTTTTAGCATTAAGTCCGCCTTTTGTACCATTAATGTTTTTGTGACATAATAAAGAATAGATAAATAAATAATCGATATCTTCTAGCACAGTCTTAGTCTACAGAAGTAGATCTATAACGCATATACAATATTAGATAGGTGTTCGGTATTATTAAAGTTGCAAAAACCACTTTACGTCTTTTATGAATTTTTAAAAATAGACAGTTATCGATTTTAACGTTTAACGTTACAGGTAATGTCTCAAGATGAACGTGAAGTACTGGCCACTCTGCGAGAAGGGTCTGTCTTTGGAGAAATAAGCCTTCTAGGAATTGATGGGTTACGACGGCGCACTGCTACAGTTAGGTAAGGGAAAATGTTTTAAAATTCTCTGGCGCCCACCATTATATTAATGCACCACGTTGGGCGCCAAATTTGAAGTGATGCTATAAACATTGTTTGCAGATCTCGTGGCTACTCCAGCTTGTTTGCATTATCCAAAAGCGATCTTGACGCTGCCCTCAAGCATCACAAGGAAGCTGAAAAGATTCTTAGACTTCGAGCCGATCAGATAATTCGCGAGAACGCCGCTAGACAGACGAAGCATAGGATCGCTGAACAAGAGGCTAAGAGAAGCCAGGATGATGGATATTCAAATGCTAGAAGGAAACATAGTGTTGCTAGCAACGATGGCAATCTGAATGAGGTTAGACTGAGGCATAGGTCCGCTAGCGCTAGATCTAGAAAGAAACTGCCCGCTGTCACTGAGAATCCGGTGAGTTATTGTAATTTAATAAAACTAACAATCTTCGTTAACTAATCGTCGCCTTAGTGATTCAGCTTTTTTAAATAAAAAAGGTATGTTTAAAACGTTTCACTAACCGATGTGAAATTAAAGCATCTTTCTGTACTATAAAGTCATTTTCGGCAAATATGGTAGATTGAATAAATAAGCACTAAGGCGATGTAATTTGTTCTTTGTATTTTTATCTACTCCGTTGTTTATTGGGTAATTTTGTTTATGACTGGGCCATGAAGAAGTAAATTTTATTCTTTTTCAATTCCTTTCTTTTTGCGTGACATTTCAAGCAATAAGTAAATTTTAAGAATCAATAATATTGTCTGTTGATCAATTAACAAAACTGTATAAGTTTATGGTTAAAAAGCCATCGAGCATCGAGATAATTTTAAAATAATTTCGTAGGTTAACAACGGCGAAGGAAGAGATAAATCTACTGAGGTAGCCGGCAGCAACTCCCGAAGCCCTCTACCTAGGATCGTCCTGTCCGGAAATTAGGATTTATAACGTGGGAATTAAAGGAGTTAATGATTTGAAAGTGGCGGTGGTACCTACGAGGAAAATTTTAAAATAAATAATGCATCACACTCACAGCCCCACAATAGGATTCCCTGTGTCGTGGGTACTATGGACACATACAAAGAAAATTTCTGCCCCGCCAGTGATCGAATCCGTGACCCTTCGACTGGTGGACTGGCGTTGTAACCACTACACCACACGGGTCGTCAAATTTTGAAACTAAATAAAATATAAATGCATAATAATATCTTTATTATGTTATATTCTATTACTGAATCACGTGAATGTTTGTTGATGCCAAATTAAATTGATTAAATCTTGATGTTTAGGTAGATGAAAATTGATATTCGCTTCATAGTCGATGCCAAATACGTTTACAGATGTATGAAGATTTTAATATAATAACAAATATTAATAAATTGATGTATGTATTTTGATAAATTGACATTATTTAGTTGTTAAGGTGCGACCCCAAACGATATTAGTGTAGTGTAAAGCTTAATATTTTTATACAGTGTGGTAACCATTTTTATAATTTTTGATCAATATCAACACATTCTACTCTTTGCCTAAATCTTAGTATAAAGTGTTCGCTATATTGTATTTTTAATATAATTTTTAAATTAATTATTGTGTTGTGCAATCCTGTATCGAATACAGTAGTTTTATTAAGATTTCGGTGTTTTTGACGACTCTCTTTCTCTCAAAATAAAGTTTTAAATGTGAAATGAGTTTAATGTTGTTACCTTTTTAGATTAATAGTCAAAGTAAGGGTCTGAAAATTTTATTAACTATCTACCAAGTAAGGTGCCCAATAAAATTGTCTTTAGTAGGAATTACATAATGTAGGACGTGGCAATAGGCACCAACACTACACATAAATATAACTACATAACTTTTCATCACTTATATTAAGCCGTCTTTTAATCATTGGCGATTTTACCCTAGTGGTCATGTGGGGCTCGGCTTGGGGTAACAAGAATTCCAGATTATTCTATTTCATTATTTTACAGAACAGCGTGCCTTATCCATCTTAGGAGCGACTCCATCCCATCTTTACTGTTTTCTAGACGACATTGTTATACTTTAAGAAATTTATATACCTACCCCATACTTACACTTTAGCATGTTAATGAAGTAATTACCAAAAAGTACTTACATCCTGTTGTACGTATGTCCCCTTGTTATTCTAAACAACTACTTAACACGATTTTATCAGCTTCACCGGTCTCTAATTACGAGTGAGGAACCGATGAACTCTTATGCTTGGGAGTACGCAATTCAGTGTCAACTGTTTTCTTCCCAAAGGAGTGTTACATACATTCAATTGATTGACGTACGAATTAGAATCCTACTTAAACGAAACACACAATTTTAACGTTATAATCTGCTATGTACGTAGAACGGTATTGGGTTATTAAATTAACATAATAACAAGTTACCTCGGTATTATTCTTTGTTTATAATAGCTTCGCGACAGTTATTAGGGATGTCTCCCCCGATCCCTAATACATTAATTATTGTTATGTCAACATTGCGTGCATCACAACATTGGAGATTGAAGGCAATTTCATGTTTCGTTGCGTTACTCTAATCTAAGCTTTACTGAACAGGGGCAAGTATTGTTTTTCTGTAGCTTGTTGGGTAACTAATAAAAGTTTTTCATGAAACGGTTGCAGTATGCCCTGACAGCAAAAGCTTTGTAATGGAGCAACGCTCGTAATGATTGCTTTATAGTGCTAACTTTTCTCGGCAAATCAATATATTAAGCAATTTTTTGTAATATTCTGATAAATGAGTATTTATTTATCTACTCCTTTTTAGTATCTCAATACGATATAATAATTATAAAGACCCCATCTAACATAAGTCTAAAATGATGTAAGTACATACCTTTCTAAGTATATAAACTTTTTAAAAGGCAGCCTCAAACCGAACATGCCGAAATTTACACACTTTTACTTGCTTCACGGCGGTTTATGAGGGCAGTGTATTTCCCAGGGCGAATTGTACCAGCTCTACCACCTCAAAATTGAACTCGAACCACAGCCAAGTTATGCTTTATCTTACGTTACAATTATTTTCTTACTTTCTTTTTCATAATAGCATTAATTCTCTGCAGTAGAATTTGAGCATAATCTGAAAGGTAATACTCATATTTGCGCATACCGTTCATCGCTTTACATTACTTTCTCTGTATTTGTTTATATTGAAAAAGTGCGTGACATTATTCATTATCTTCGTAGAAGGTGACGTAGTCGTAATACAGCGAAAACAAATAAAACTGTAATTGAAGAACTTTTCTCGAATAATTCTATCTCGAATAAAAGCCAAATGAGAATTTCAAACTAAACATTGACAAAGTAATACTTTCATAATAATTATTATTTAATTGAATATTTTATTAAATTTAGCAGCTCGCATTTTGCAATCACGTGGTGGACTATAGCTTAAAACATTAAGAATTTCGAGTACCTACCGTAGTGTCGAGTGATCAGAATAATATTAGGGTTGATGATGAAATCTAAATCACGTGTATTTTTCGAATAGTTTTGGAGTGGACTTGTCCAATTCTTCCTTATAACCTTCGTCAACTAGATTCTACTATCTTCGGTCTCGCCTCAACGATGTCTTTATGATGAGTAGGTATAATTGCTACAACAGTAATTAATTATTATTTTTAAATAAATAAGTTACCTAATATTGCTGGCACGCTGTGGTCGGTGGGGTTAAGAATTAGTTTTGGCATATTATACATAGGTACACTAAACATAGGAAATTATTTTTTATTTATTTCAGAGAAGAATAATTTAAAGTATAAGTTGGGGTAAGTAGTAGTTTTTAAGAATCTGGAGAAAATTGAACATAAATAAAATAAAAATATTTCATAATTTACATAAACATTAGGAAAATTATAATTATTGTCTAATAATTATATCTGTCTTCCTTTATGTTTATTTAATTCTTTGTACAGGTAGGTACACCCGCGATCGCTACCCCGCGCAACATTACACAACCCTTTAGTAACCCGACTCCATCCACTAGTTGCTCGAGTTCAGTTTCAAATAAGCTTTCTTCGCAGCGCATCATATTTCAGTGCGGACTGTTGCGATTCACAAATAAAATATCAGATAATGTGAAGTGACATAGGGACCTATAGACCAATTACCTACTAATATTTAAAAACTTTTAAGAACAACGCCAAAGCTGCAAATATCTGTGTCACGTAGGTAAGTAATAGTCTTAGTATAATAAGTACTTATCGATTGTCGATCTAATAGGTTTTTTGAAACGTACGACACACGAGGCGAAATGTCGCGTAAAGTCAGAAGTAGATAGAAAAAAGTAGGTATAGCTGTTGACATAGGACATAGGCCAAAATTCACTGGGATATATCTTTGCTCTTACTTCCTTATTTATTTACCTGTATTATTTCTCCATCAATCCGTATTGGAGCAGCGCGGTGGAGTATGCTCCAGGCCTACCCCGATCGTGGAGAGAAACCCGTGCCCAGCAGTGGGCCAGAAAAAAAGTGTTGAAGGCAAGACTACCTTATTTACTACCTGGATTGTTTTTACCATATACTTAATAAAAATAAGCATGCACAGCACCTAAACCTAACAAGGAATCTGTCTTGATCGTAATCTGCAGTCGAGCCGTATTACCCACTATTGTATAATTTATATATATGCTCGTCTGAAGCTTGAACGGTGGACGTATATCGTAAAACATTTTATCGTCAAAATATGACATTAATTTCATTATTTTTGTGGTCGTAAGTCACGGATGGGATCGCGTGCTCCAGGCATTGCGTTGAGCGAAGCACATCACTCACCTCGTATCTGATGGCTTTTCTAATCATCCTTACTCGGATTTAGACAAGTTTGCGTCCTAACTTGCTACCACTGATTATACAACCTACCTCACACACATATTCTCACACTAGGACATTCTCCCCCTCCAGTAATAATTGTTATCCTTCCGAGCTCCCGGGAAATACCTAGTAGTTTCTTCAGTTTTATTTTACGTCAATGATTTTAGGTAGGTACTCGTAAGTATTCCAGCGCTAGAACTCAATAGTAGTGGTATTTTTAATGTGGATAAATTGAATGTTAATAGTTCACTTCCTCACCACAAAGGCCGCGATTAATAATGATTACGCGCGTATAAACAGCTATTGTAATTTACGCAACTCACAAGTTTCAATCAATTCAGTTATTTTAGCTTCACCGTAAGTTCGCGTTCTTAGATTATCGAATTGTTTCAGTAGAAAAGTGTTTTAAGAGTTTCATATTTCTATGATTTAGGTCATGAAGTTAAGTATTGTCTACACAAGACCTTCTTAACCCAAAAAATACCTAAAAAGTTTTAATTGAAGGCTGTAAGGTCTACAAAGTACGAGTAGTAAATGTATCTACTTTATTTTTACTTCATATACAGGAAAAGATTAGGTAAAAATCTATATGAGATAGGTATTTTAGAAACTCCATTAACAACTTTCCTTCAGTGCGTGCGTAGTCAAAGAATATACCTACCTACATACTTACCTTAGTTACCTTCCTACTATCAATGAATCGCAGTGAGTTTCACACAAGCATGTTCACGATAAGTAAGTAACTGAGGCTTGGGTAGTACCTAGCGGTTGTTTACTAGGGTACAAACAGATGCCTACATTATCTGTTATCTGCTAAAAGATCTCTTAAGCACGACGGCATCGTAATTACTGGAATTTACTAATATCATGTCATCAGCATTGAGAATTTCCCCTTAGTTGGATACGGGTTTCTTCCTCAGATATGAAGGTGAGTTCAATTCATTTTTGTTCTCAGACTTTTTTGAACAATTGTCATGCATGCAAGTTTTGTCATTTGTGAGGTGTCTTTCCTTCACCGAAGAGCAAGTGATAACTAATTTGTAATTAGGCAAACTGTCAAGTAACAAAAAACACATAAGAACTATAATAATACTTAGTCACATTTGAATAAATTAGAGGTGCGTGCGGGAATCGAACCCAGGCGCACATTGACGAAAGGCCGAAATTCAACTATTATATTAGGGTACCATAATGAATAATGAAAATAAAAAATAAATCAATTTTTTGCCAGAATTTTAGGTAGTAGGTAATTAAAATTCACAAAAATGGCAAAAGTCTAGAAAACTTTAGCTACTGGATTAAGTCTAGTCAATCTAAACTTGTCTACCAATGCACCAACTTTCCTGCATTATGATAAAAAACATGCAGCTATTTTTCATAGCTGAATCGGTTGTTTGCATGAATAATTTGGACGGTAATGAGCTTGTACCAATTCCGAGTTATGATGGTTTGACAAAATAATGGCGGGCATTGAATGTGATGGTAAGTATTACCTATAGCAAGTTTAATAATTTAGAAATGTTGCTAATAATGTACCTTTAAGTTATAACAAAATGAGATAATATAATGTAGTTACTACATAAATATACGTGTATATATAATAATATACCTACGATACCTAATTATTTAAGTCATGCAGGTTTTATATCTTTTTAGAAAAAGTGTCTTTTTTGTAAGTACCAGACAATTACATCTTAGCAAGGCGTCACAAGCTCTTCACCGGGCAGGGCTGTATATTAGTGATAGCGAGAGAGTCACCGCTTGTTTGGACTATGGGTATATCATAGACATTTTTTATTTCGTTGCGCTGCTAATGAATGTGTGCAACAAATGTATGGATAAGAATCTAATGTATATATATTATTGTAGGAACTGTAAATAAATGTATTGGGTTTTGCACAGCCTTTCAGGTTTATTTAGAGTATGAATGTACAAATAAATAAATAAATAAATCATTCGGTTATTGTAGGTAGGTACTTGTTAGTGAGTGTATGTACTTAGAAAATAGATAATAATATGTTTGCGAAAAAAAATTAACTGCAACTAACTAAATAAGTGAATAAGTTCTCAAAATAATAGTGACTTACCGCAATAGGTTAGGTTGTGGGTTATGGGTTAGGGTTACGTAAATTTTTAGGTAAGTTACAATTTCCTTCAGGACTTAGGTAAGTTTGTTCTGTTTTAATTTAAAATATTCGAAGTTTTATTTCTATCCTAGGTACCTATCCATAAATATTTACATCGTTAGTTTTCTGGTTCTACTAAGTACCTACAACTTATTATTAGTTATCATAATTTGAACATTAAATGTCGATTGAACAACCTGAGTTATACCTATTTAACAGGTATTTAGCGTTGACAAGACAGCGTGATCAATGTGATAACGACCCTAAGAAATTGAGTTTTCTCACGGAATCGCTCCGCTCAAACAGCATAGTTAAAATTATCAGATCATAAGTAAGAATGGAGGGCAAAAATAGAGAGATTTATTGCAATGGCTTCTCACTTCTGTTATTACACCATCTATCACGAGTTTCCGTTTGGCAAAGGGCGATACCTACCAAATATTTGTCTAATCCATCACCAAAAGAAATGATTACGTAGTATTACGAATATCCTTACTTTGCAATTTAGGTGAATTGGATTGCTAATAATCAAATTTGCTTCAACTTTAACAGCGATTTCTTTTAGCTTTTTACTGCTAGGTACCTACTGGATTTTTTTTTATCGTAAATGAGTAACGGGAGCATGCAGGCCACTTGATGTTAAGTGATCATTGCCACCCATGGACACACACGTCTAACGTCAAATATTATAATAGAAGTATGATTTTATATATTTTATTCATTATTATCTGATAAGCAAGCTGCATTACTTTTAGAAACGTGGTAAACCATGGGTCGGGGAAAGGAACCAGAGCAGCCGACCAGCAACCCTGGGGAGGCTAAGAAACATCGTGACGAGGCTTCCGGACATATCAAGAATGGCAACTATGAAAGAGCACTGGCGTCTCTCGATAAGGTATTAAAAACCAAGAAAAGAGTTGCAAATATTCCGTTCCTTTTTATGTTTTTGCGCTTTATTACAATATTAGTTTACGTTTCATGACAATTCAGGACCACCTGGTTCTTGGCGGTCCCATATCGTGCGATAAGAGGCTCATTTAAATAAATCACTGCTTCCACGTCTATATTAGATATTTGTCTGCGCAGAGAATTATGAGATACCTAATTAATTAAATTGGAATTTAAGTTTTAATAATATTATCTGCTTCAAACATGTGTGTCAAAACGAAAGACGTGCGCTCCTTCAGCATTTGTTTGGAGAACTGGTGTGAACAGGGCAGTAAGAGGGTGCGAAAACATATTCAGTCGCCATGACGACCTGGGCGTCAATATCGGCGCCACTCCACACACCTCACATGTTACATAACAATACGACATTTGCAACTGTTACGAGTAGTTTCGCGTATCAGAAACCATGGACAGCGACGAGGAAACCGCTAAAGCGCAAGTTAGATCTATCCTAGGTATCACGAAAGATGCAGAATTCCTCCAAAGTTTTGTTAGGGTCGGTGTTGGGGATGATGATGATGAGCTCCCGATACCAAAGGCCACTTTTAGCACGCGCCTCCCAGCCTCGGCAGAAAAGGGCAATGAGTCTGTCACCGAGGAAGAAAAGCACTCGGCGACAGCAAGAAAGGAATCTATTAAGCCGCAAAAGAAGAGATTCAGACGTAAACAAAAGCGGGAGAGACGTCGGAGAGAAGAGGAACTGTACACTGACAAAGATCGCGCTGCAGCGGTGGTGATGGGCTCAAAAGACATAAAATTGTCTTTGAACATGAAAGATAAGGCAGAGAGGAGCAACGCTCTGCAAATACCAGCAGAAGCAGATTCTGGGACGCTTCTGGCTTTAGCTCGTGCGGAAATGATGAGGGAACGGTACCGAACGGCTTTGACGTTTGTTGATAAGGTAAAGTTCTTATTTTTAAGGATCCCATTAACTTTGTTTTTGAAGTAATCAACCGTATATATTCCAAACATTAATAGCATGAACTGGAAGCTTTTTATATTGTGCTAGTTTAATTTGTTATGGTGATGGTGTTATATTTCTCTATGACATATAGGTACGACGACAAACTTGTCTTTGGAATTTTTGAAAGTGCAACCTTAACTAAATTGCCGATTAGTTTCCAACCTTTCCGAGGTTTAGGAGCTCACGTCAGTCGGTCTTTAATCGCGAGTCACGACTTACAGACTTACGCGCATGCGCATGCAGCGTATGATTAAAGGATTTTTAATGATGAAAAAGTGTCTTTAGATTATTCGTTTCTTACAGGCTATTGAACTGGCCCCCGAAGAGAAAGCAGCCTACGTCGCGCGCAGTCGATGCTATTTACTGCTCGGAGAACCTCGTTCAGCGCTTTCAGATGCAGAAACAGCCTTGAAGTTGGACCCTAAACACGCAAAGGCGTTGCTTCAGAAGGCTGAAGCGTTATACTACTGCGGGGAGTTTGAACTCAGTTTGGTCCACTATCATCGTGGCTTGCGCGCTCGACCCGACCTCAGTGAGTTCAGACTAGGCGTACAAAAAGCTCAGGTATAGGTTTACTTACTTTATAAATGTCACTGTTTTTTACTTACTTTATAAATAAGGTTTGATAACTAAATAACAAAATATGTTTTAATTATTTTCTACTACAAATAAACCTAATTAGATACTACAACTAGGTACATAATAAGCGCACAATACATTACTGGTACTTACCATTAAGTTTTCTTACGTCTTTTCTAGGAAGCCATTGAAAACACCATTGGCTCAGTAAAACAAGTGAAGAAGAGCGTAAAAAGGTCTTCATCAAAATCGTCCAGACCAGTGTTAGGGCAGCTTATGTCGGACAAGTTGTACCTGGAGAATCTTCTGAAGAACCCGGACCTGGCGATAGCAGATAAAAAGAACGACGTGGTGACCAAGCAGGCAGAGGAAGCTATTAGGTTCTTGGAGAACAGAGAAGAGTTTTGGCGCCAACAGCAGACATCGAAACGGAATTAGTATGTTTAATGTAGTTTACGAGTAGCTCACGTGTATTATTTAAAGTGCTTATGATGACCGAATCGTTCTTTCATTACTTAAGAGACTTGTTATACAATTATGGCATCCTGCAAAGATAAGAAACAAGCAATTTTGTATATAAGTAGATACGACGAGTAACAACCATCTATAAATCTAGGGATCGTATCAGGCAAGATTGTAATCCAGCACGCAATGATGCATGAAAAAGCGTAGCAGTTTTTTCGTAGAACGTCTACAGAGCTACGACAAGATAAATTCAGGCGTTGCGTTTTGGTGGCTTGTTGCGTATCTGATAGGTACTTAATGCCTGTATCATTTTAATGTCAAATGCGTATATAATAAAATTACAGGATATAGTATACTAGGCTATGCCCGCGACTTCATCCGCGTGGACCTAAGAATCAAATCTAGAGAGGAATACTAGTTGGGTGACTAAAAAATAAGACAGTAGGTAACGGTAGGTACCGACGTTCGTCGTTATATTACAGCCAATGTACACAAAACCTTAATCAATTATATACCTAAACCTTGAACCACAACGTTCATTGATAAAAATCGAACAATTCAGTAAGCGCGTTCAGCGCGACTTTATTTTATAATGTTTGTATATACGAGTATACTTATTTATATACATGTAATATCTCAGTGAAGGTCACTTACTGAGTAATCAGAGGCATGTTACGCGGAATGCGATTAACATAGGTGATATAATTCATTTTATACAACTTGTAATGACTAAATAATATGAGCGTTTGCTGCCGGAAGTATCGCTTTTGTTGGAATTCTATATAAATACGTGTTGATGACAGGAAATAATTTAGTCTGCAACAGAAATACAGCAGGCGAACGCTATATTTTTTATGAGATTAGGACTTTAGGAATTAAGTGAAGTATGGATGACTTTAAATTCGTAATCGCACTGATGCTGTGTTTTGGAACATACGTAAGTATTATTAGTCATTTTACTTGTTTTTGAATAAAATAAACAAACAAACAGGCAAAATAGCTAAAAAAAACATTTATTATAGGTTCGCGGAGATGAGAACGCATGTGAGAAACTCATGACGCCTAAGGTAAAATTTACCATTTATTAATTGTTACGTCATCGCTGGTCTTGTGACTTGTATGATAAAAGTCGTTATAAGATGTTGCTTTCATCAGGAAAGGAGGAGGAATAAAACATTACAACTCTTAAAAATGATTAAGTAACTAAGATTTGACGACCCGTGTGGTGTAGGTACTGGTTACCACGCCAGTCCACCATTCGAAGGGTCCCGGGTTCGATCCCCGGCGGGGCAGAAAATTAAATGATGAATTTAGATTTCTGTTCCCGATCTGGGTGTTTGTGTATTACGTCTTTGTGTGTATCCATGGCGCCCACGACACAGGGAATCCTAGAGTGGGGCTGTGAGTGTGAAGCGTTATTATTATTACTTTTCAGTATGAAAATGAGATGTGCTGCGAAAGTTTAGAGAGCCTTGACAAGTTTGATGATGATATCAAGGAATGCAATACAAACGGATCTTCCGAGGATTGGATGGTTAGTAGGTATATTGTTTTAAGTTTTTAACTTTTGTTGGGGCAATGACAACCGAGCATGCAAGCTGGTGGATACTGCAATCAACGCAGTGTTAAGCTAGCACGGGGCCCTTAGCACACAATAATTTTGGGCCCTTTTCAAAAGTAACTTATGTATACTAATACATAAAGCTGAAGAGTTTGTTTGTTTGAACGCGCTTATCTCTGGAACTACAAGTCGGATTTGAAAAATTATTTTTGTGTCTGATAGCTACATTAATGAGGAAATTAATAGGCAAGCGTTACGTCACAATTCTTAAAGCGTGTGAAACCGCGTGACACAATACTGGCTTTATTTGTTAAATATTTTGTATCATGTAATAGTTACCTAACTACGTTACCGTAACACTCTTTTCTGTGTTCGGTTTCGGTTAGGTGGAGGCGTTGCTACTCACGAGGACTGAGAAAATCGCATCAAATAAATGGTCCCGGGCTGTTGTGTGTCTAAATAATACCCATCCACTTATTAGATAGGTAGCACTTCATCTTTATAGTGCCTCGATTCTGAATGCTTAATCAACTCTTCAATTTCCACCACAGTGCGAAAATTTCGAATGTTTTTTAAACAAGCAAGGTGTACTGAAAGGCAATAAGTTAGACAACGAGAAAGCGGAAACATTCTTAGACGGCATAATCAAGGACTATCCTAAAGCGAAAAACATAATCGAATTCGTGAAAGGGGAGTGCCTCAACGAACATTTGGAAGAGTACGCACCTGACGACGACTGCGTAGCTCTTAAGTTTTATGACTGTCTTTACACTAACATTATTTTGGTAAGTTTTATCGTCATGTCCCATGATCCAGTAATCATTATCACCAACTCAACCACCTGTGATACTGCTGGGCACAGATTTTCTGGGATTTTTTAAAAAAAGTATTTCAATTACATGGTACCTTCAAACCTTTTTGTGTCCAACTGTTGGGCTCTGGTCTGACCCACAACCGGGGAAGGCCTGGAGCATACGCCCACCATGCTACTCTAATTCGGATTGGTGGAAATACGGGTTAGTGGTCAACCTGTGACAGATGTAGTCAAACCGCCCAAAAGGTCTTAGGGACCCACGGCTTAACGTGCCCTCCGTATCACGCTCGGTACGACGGAGAGCCCGAAATTACATGTAGTGTAGTTACAATTAAATTAACATTAAACCATCGCTACCCTCAAACCCTGCCGTTAACTATTTAAAAAAGGCTGGCTTGTCCGAGTTTTGATAACTTTACCATCCCGAACTAAGCCTCCTATATACTATTTCTAATCTGTATCTATTACAGGAGTGTGAGTCGTGGAAAGACACAAAGATTTGCAAGGAAGCGTCGGAACTCGCCAAGCAATGCAAAGAAGCGAAGTGAAACCCACTCGCCAACAAACACAACTCAACAACTTGCTAATAAACGGATAAATAAAACAAATGTATATTAAAAGAAATAACATTTTACTTGTTCTTACGGCTTCATATTATAATTATATACAATTAAAAGACTCATTCATATCAATCCTATTCCATTCTAAAGCTTTAAAGTGTGCTACAAATAAAAATAGTCCTCCGTATCTAATAGACAAATAATCACTATTTCACTCTCTGTGTATATTTACATTATTTACAACTAGCATTACGTACTAGCCTTAAATTAAACACTTATTCCTTAGGTATTTCATGATTTGCTCAGAATTTTCATCTAAATCGAAAAGATAAAAAGAATTTAAACGCGCAATAGCTTAAGTGAATTGCTACGGAACACCAAACAATGCGCGTACCTACAAGCAATTAAACAATATTTTAAGAATTTATAAATATATTAAATTCAAATTAATATAATTATGTGGACAGTAGGTGAAGATGTCACACAATATTCATTTTACGGCGACTTCCTGCTTATGTAGGCATAAATATTAATTTCATTTTCTATTATAATACTTCTATATTCCACACAACATACTTTTTGGATGAAAACTTTTACTTATATACGTCACAAAAAAGTTTACCTATCTACATAATTTTTTAAATAACAAAAAATAAGTAATCCAATGCAAAGTTAAATAATTGCCTAATTGTATAATGATTGTATTTGGTTCAATTGAATATTTTCCAATACATATATTTGAACTATGAATACTGTGATATAGAAATCTCTACTTCTGTGGAACTTTGTGGAACATAATATCAATCTTATTTGTATAGTATGTGCACATACAATATTAGTGTCTTGATTGGTCATAATTGAGAATGCTTCGATATTTAATATAATAATATTAAAACATACAGTAATGACACTTACAATACTGAAAAAAAAAACTGAAAATGACTGAAAAAGGTTTAAATGTAGGAACAAACTCTAATTACTATCGTAGCAACTAATGCTTATCATGGCTGAAGCGTCTTAAGGTAAAGACGAGACTGCCAGACTGGGGACACATAGGTAAAGCAGGTAGCTGTGTGTGGCCACATATTTCCAAATCTTCATAATGATCTAGTGAAATATATTTAGTATAGTGGATGAAATCTAATGAGGAACGATTATTCAAACTCTTAATTAGAGAAGAATCATTAAACATCAAACCATCAGTCCTACTAGGGTCTCCTCTCAAACATGGGCAATGCCTTGAGAACTTTATGGAGAACTGTCCGGCAGGCAGGTTTCGCCACGACGCTTTTTTTCACCTTCTTCGAGGACGTTTTGGAACCGGACATTGTAAATCTTTTATTTGTTATGACAAGAAGTAGCAGACGTGCATGCAGGCCACCCGGTGTTAAGTGGTCGCTGCCGCCCATGGACATCTACATCAAACCTCAAGCAGGCTCATGTCAGCTCAGGCTTAAAATAAATAGATATAACAGAAGTCACACAGAAAGATTAACCCGCGGTTCATATTTTCCTATTTAGGGAATACAGAACACATTACAAAACTATAATCAATCGCTTATAAATAATACTGTGTACTTAAATCATTGTATTCATATCATATTCGAGAAAAAAATATACATAAAAATGTTATTCGCCTAAAAATCCCGGAGAGATCACAGGTAAAATAAATAGTTAAATTTCTGTGAAAATAGCACAACTTCCTATTAATTGGTTAGCAAAATGGCCTATGATATTGAAACTACAATAAAATAACGAGGAATTTACGTTAAAACATATTGTGTGATGAATCTTAACTTTATATTTACACTTTTATTTTTTTATATATATTGTCTTAAATATAAATAGTAGGAGAAACACAGTGGTGTTATGTAGTTGGTATTGAAGGTCAGTACACGAACTCGTCGCTACAGTGAGAAATAAAAGCTTTTATCGTGTTCAGGGAGCGATAGGGAGAATATTGCGGAGAGAAGTGTTAAGTCTTGCCGCGTGTCATATGCCACTGTATTTATGTTCGGCATCGCGCGGAAAAATTTGCTTTCGGTTTAATGTGAATTTTTGTACATTTAACGAAGACCTCTAAACAATTTCTTTAGTATTAAAGAGGGAAAACTACATTTAACATTCATACTAGAAAAAATCTAAATATTTTCACTAAAATAATTCGCTATTCGGTACAATCCGTGTTACTTACACGGATTGTTATTTACAAGGATGACGTCATAATTACTCGAATACGTAAATATATTGGAGCAAATTCTTAAATACCAGATTCGAATCTGAAAGTAAAATGACACTGTATTGCCATAAAAATGTCAATCATAGTTCATACTTATATCGCAAATTATTTATTTTAATTGCTATATTACTATTCAAATTATTTGACAAAACGGATTTATTAATATAGGTAATAATGTATATTCAATGACATTGCCCCGCATGTCAAAAATGCTACAATTGTCCTATGTAAAAAGATCATCAATACTTCATTAGGTATCAATTCTGGCACGTTTTATTTATTCAAAGTTTTTTGCGCCCTTAGAATCTTCATTTTGATTTTCTTATGTTTTTTTACTTTTGTACTTTTGAAAAAGGTTCTGATGAAAGACTTCATCAATCAAATCAAGGTTACGATATGCATTTAGATGAACTAGGATTCCGTAAGGAAATTACAATTTCTTACAGCAAATTATTTTAACTTATATGAATCGGGTCAAATTAAACTACCTCAAATAATTATCTCATTTCAATCTCACACTACAGCTATGTAATTAAGTGAGTTAAAAAAACTATTTAGCGCAATATTACCATATAAAATTGTTAAATTTTCTTACTTCATTACATAACCTAGTGATTTTTAGGAGTTAACCTAAAACTTCTGTATTAATATGAAATCCATGATCCAAGGTGCCTTTAACACTTGGACGGATGACCACCAGTAGTGACACTTAATATCTTTGAACGGACATTATCATTATTACAAGATAACTTGATTAATTTCAATTAGGGTTTTACAGCAGTACATAACAGTTCATATCACACAACCACTCCTTAGATCGATGTGAGACAATCGTGGACAATTTCACAAAGTGTCGACCTCTACACAAAACAGTCTTGTCCTCATTGCTAAAATACAGCAGTCACGCAAATGAAAATGTACTATTAATGTCTTATAACTTACCACACTTAATACAATGAAACAGATTGCAATCCAGCCAAGTCACGGCAGTTCCTATAAGAAACTCACATATCACAATTCATAACTTTCACTTTGTACAATTAATCAGTAATTTACATCACGCACATCACTGTTTAAGTTCTTCAGTTTTCTTTTTTGTTTGTCAGGTTTTCTCTTTCCACTGAGGTGTGATTCCACACCTTCGATGGCTGGATGCTAATCAGCTTCCTCGGGGGGTCGACGGTACACTGGCCCAAACTTCGCCATGTATTTCCTGACGAACATCTTGGCCTTAGAGCGGACAGAGTCGATGACGATCAGTTCGTCGACCGTGCGACAGTGCTTCAGTTCTTTCAGCATCACGAAATGAGTCAGCTGTAATACAGTAAAAATAAATTAATAGTTTGAATGAAATTTGGACGGTAGGTTAAGAAATCATTATGTAGGAATTCTTAAAGCATTCTTTTATAGCAAGCTTAGGAAAACGTACTTAAAATTTGAATTCTACATTTCTTACAGATTACTTGTCACAAAAAACATAAAAATTCAATTCCTACTAAAAACGGAAAACCATAACAGTTCAACTAAGAAAACGCTAATTAATTAATGCCATAATTTATTGAAAGTCAAACTATAATATCAAATGTTCCTCATACACACCTTTCTCGCCAAATGTTTAAAGTCTGCCGTGGAGGTGATCCTGCCGGCGGGCGCGTCCGAGTGCCTGTACGGGTTGAGGTGCTGCACCATAACACGCGCCATGCTGCTCCGGAACTGCTCCTTG
>DWQK01000776.1:0-18571 GCA_018231225.1 Noctuana stator
ACCTTCCTCTTCAATCACTCTATTAAAAAAAATTGCATCGAAATCCGTTGCGTCATTTTAAAGATTTAAGTATAAATATGTATATAGAGACAGAGAACGCGACTTTGTTTTATACTATATAGTGAATTGATGATTAAATGAGACTACTTTTTATAATTTCACCTAGAAGAGATATCTATAGGCGCCCACTTAATCCGTCGTCTAGCATGTCCCTGTGTATGTGTATTAATTTCTTGTGTTTCGGTTGAGAAGATACGGAAACTGCACTTCATTTGAAGGAAACATCTCAGTTCTCAGCCAAGGCATCCATTTATAATATCGTGTGGGATCTTTCTACTATTTCAGTTTGGATTTCACGACGACTATGTAACAAAAGAACAATAACGTGCGGATCAAATTTAAAAGATCTAACACTCCTGGTGTCTACGACGAGGTCGACTCTCTTGGGACGGTACCGTTCGCAACAAAAGCGGAATGATTCATAAATCTGAGAAATTATTCGGATTCACTCCCGCTTAGTATTTCACTGCCTGTCCGTACTGAGTAGGGGTTTACTTCATTTTCTCACTTTATGTATCACATTTTGTATGTATTGTTGAAATTATTAAGAAACTTAAGTATAGTGCACATAGCATGTGTTCACAGCATGTCTAAATTCCCTTCTTCGAGGAGCAAGTTACAAATAGTCAAATATCTCCGGCAACAACACCTCGCCAACATTCGAACTGGCTAGCTTCGGGGCATTATGAGGCGGTACCTTCTCAGGTAAACTGTTCATGTTTCACAACCCATTAAGTCTACTATCATCTATTAGATTGCACGTAGTTGCTCTTGAGAACTAAGAATGGTCACATCATATTCAAATGCGAAATTCAAAGTGTTCAAAAATATTCCTCGCTTTTCAACGGTAGTCTATTGCAGCTACTGTTAAAACATAATAAACAAGTTACTCTGCTTTCTCTCTGCTTTTATGAAAAATCTCTACGTAGCTTAATTCATATTATACGGCCGAGCGAACTTTTGATCCTGAATAAACCATTCTTTCAAAGCCAGGGCAAAGTGCCCTTGTGTTGCACCTATTGTCTAGTTTCCAACGACCCTTCAATGTTGAGGGCTCTTGGGGAAGGAGGGTGAAACCGAGTACATGTTGTAACTATATTCATTTAGCGAATAAAAGTTTTTTCTCTTACATATACATAGTACAAACATATATTATAGCAAGTTATCGAACACTGTTGCCAAAAATGTTCTTAATCAACTTACAAAAGAAAATGTTCTAAGTTTGCTTGTATAATTTCTACTTGTTCCTTTTTGTAAGCACGTTCCGATAACTTTTAAACTCATTAGGTTAATTTCGTATTTTTATGGTCGCTTCAATTTCGTTGATATTGAACTCTATCTATAAATTTTAAAGACTCAAAGAGAGAAAATTCAAAGAGAACTCCTCAATTTTGAAGAGAAAATGGATAGTGATTGAACTGCTGCTAGTTTTATTACAATCGATCGTTGTTTTAATTATATTTGGCAGTGGCTTGGACTGATAACTGGCTCAAACATTGCTCAAGCTTCAACAAAGATCATAAAAATGGGGCTTCAAAGATACATAAAAATGGGGCATCCATTTACATTCAATGCATTGATCATCAATGTTGAAAAGTCAGCATCAACGACCTTCTTTAGATAATTTCACATCACACCTGAGCATTCCCCCTGTCAGAAAATGTGTCAGAATGAAAACATAGCAACAAAGGCGTGAAGGGTTGGTCAATCGAGTTATAGTTGGTATTCCCAACTCAATAACTAGCTTATAACTATATTGGAATAACTTTAGGGGTTCCGCCAGGAATTAGCTTTCGGCAATTCGCTTATAATGTTACAGAGAATAAGGTTAAGAAGCTGTGATTTTAGGGAAAGAGGTAGCTTATTTACTAGTGACAGAAGTAATCATAATAAATCTATTGCCAACTATTACAATATTTACACGAAATAGAAGAAGATAAGTAGTACCTACCTGTACCTACATATAGAAATGGACGTTGTTCCAGGTAATTTGCATAAAGAAAGTTAATTAAACTTGCTTTTATCATGACTATGAGCACCAATGAAAAAGTGTGCCAATAAGAAAGAAAATAAATTTGCACTCGTTTCTGTAATATCGTAGAAAACAATTTTTACTAGATGACCTGTTCTAAAGAACATTAAGGACCGTTTTATTGACTTTATAGAAAAATATTAGTAGTGGCTATCGTAGCACTAGAAGTAACTATTGGATGGTAATATATCTAGCCACTTAGCTGTGATCCGTAGTTTTTAAATAATGAAATGTAAGAGTAATCCACATCATTAAAAGGAAGTATAATTTAAAAATGGAATCTGTTCAAGCTTATTGGAAACACAAATTTTAGCCATATTATTTTATTTAAAATAACGCTTCACACTCATAGCCCCACATTAGGATCACACAATAACACAAAAATAGTTCATTAACACTCAAACATCCAGACCGGGATTCTGAACCCATAATTCAAACTTCTGCCCCGTCGGGTTTCGAACAAACGATTCTTCGGATAGCGGACCGACATGGTAACCACTACACCAAATGAGTCGCTACTATGGAATATAGCCTTAATAAGTACACTTGGAACTAAAGACAAGTAGACAGTACAAGAAATTAGAAGCCAGTTTAATCAAAATCCATTATCCCGTAACTTACAATCAGATAATCATCAGTAATAATGTTAATGGATTTTGGAAACCCAAGCCACCTCATTTGGCTATTAAAGGATCAGAGTATACAATGCTAAGTACCTTAGTACATATCGCGTGTATTGAACTAAATCTGGGGTTTGATATACATAAGACTTAATACACATCATTTAACATTATGTCTAATAACTATGTTTATAGAATTTGGTAAGGTTTCTGAAAATAACTATACCGATAGATTGTTAGAGAATTTGATTTTTTAAGTCAATTTAATAAAATTACATTAATTTTTGATTTGATGTACTATGAATAATATCTAGTTTCTCCAATCTCGGGAAACAAGAGATTTCTAATTTTTCAACTTCCAGTAATTGTGATAATTGGACTATAGACGAATTAGAAGTTATTTCTCAAAAAAATTCGCAGGTTAAATCTATTTCAATATTGGATTCAGTGCTTCTAATCTTCTAGGTAAAATTAATACTTTTATCATTGATAGAATAGCGTTTTGTCATAAAAGCTTGTCTATTAGTATTCATTCTTATTTGACTCACTTAATAATTTTCGGAAACTAAGGAAGACAGACTATGTATGTGTATATTCTTTATCCAAGTCATGGAATCTTGACAGAATGGTCGTGGGATCTTTCTTGGACGTTGCTCCTAAACCGTTATCGTGATGCTTTTCCATAATATAGACACTCTTCTGTAAACACTGTTATTACTCTACCATGCATAGTCATAATATGATAGAGTGAGACAATTTGCTCTTGTGAAACTTTACGCTTACTTTTTAATTCATTTACAATCTAGCAAACAATGCTCCTTGTCGCACTAAAACAACTTATAAGAGTAGAATACATTCACGTTGATTTTGCTATAAACTCATTAATCTTTAATAACTCATCGTAACTTTTCGCGACCTGGTAAACAGACCGAAAAAAATTACCTTTGCTACAAGTATCGAGAAAAATTTTTTCCTTAAAAATTTACCCGGCATAAAAGGACGGGAAGGAAAATAGATTATTTTTAGGTGATCGGCAAAAGCATCAGTTATGCTAACGACACCAGATGCTGGTTCAATAAACCTTCGCTCGCTCCAATAACAAAGATATAGGACGCCTATTCTTAAAATTTATAGAGCTGCGAGGTCAATTTATAAAGAGATTTTTTAGAAATTTCTTAGCGTGAATGTGAGAAGATGCTCTTTCATGACAAAGCGTGATTGGAAAAGTAGCACAATATTTTTGAAACAGCAATATTTTGTTTTGAAATTAAAAAAATGCTTATTGATTTTAATTAGGAGGCGAGCTTGTTAACCCTAAAGTTTGATAATGCAATTTCAGTAATACGTGTACTTCAGTTTGGACATCGATTAGTGAAGAAGAAGAATTAAGGATAGATAATATATACGAGTATAGAGATGTAGAATCTATCATCGTTTCATGGATAACGACGGGGTAACTTTATCTAAACTCCGTAACAAACTTTGTATCTAAAAGTAAAGTGCATCTGGTATGCGCAAATAACTCCATGTATAACTCCTGCCGGTCGGCCGAAAAACACTTTTCTGTCAGCGATTTTCCCATCGTTGCATAAGGCTTGCGCGTGGCAGTTTTGAATTTAAAACTTTGAAGGAAAGGCAACTTCAATAGTCTTGATATTTTTGATGTCACTCTAGTAGTAAAAAATGCTACCTAGTTTATAGCGGTCACTGCAGCGCATAGACACTTTAGTGGGCGTACAGTAATGAGTATATAGAAAACCGGAATGGTTTCACATTCAGTAACCAATGTCACCAATGCTGATCTATTGTAGCTGAACCCAGTTAATGAAGGTTTCCAGTGAGTGAGGTAAACCCCGGTAGGCACCTGTTAAAGTTAATAGATCCCCAATAGAGAACTGAGCAGGAAATCACCAAGTCATAATTATTTTAATATTTCATGTCTATCTCTTGACTATTCCAGCAGCCACAGATCGTTGGTTTGATCCCTCCTAAATTACCTTGTTCATTTAATGACGGCCCCCCGTAGCAGATGGGAACTTATTTCAAATTTTTTTATTCGAGTAACTTCTTGATCGCGAATCCTTATTTATTTTAATGGAACATTAATTTAGTATGTGAAGATAATTATCTTAATGGTGAATTCCCTGTCGTAGGTTTTCACAATTTGGCGGTAACATAACATACAATGTTATAGTACTCGTATCTTTGCATTTCTGTATTTTCTGTATTTTGTTTTGGCTAATCTCCGAAACCGATAGTAGCTCATCAGATTTCAATGTTTGCAAGAGAGTATAATGGGGCCAGCTTGAGAGATAGGACACCTTTGGACCCGATAGATCTCACTCAATATAAGACAAAATCTAAAATATTGTTTTTATATAAGACACCTAAAACCTAATAGGGGATAGACATAGAAGGTGATCTGTGACAAGACGCCGTCAGCCATTTTGAAATTGTTAAATGCTTTAAGACACATTTCGTTCGATTCCATCAATGAAGAAATAATAGAAATCGGCACATTTAAAAGCTTAAAATGGAGCAATTACAAGATCTTAAAGTCACTAGAAATTTGATAAACATTAATAAAAACAGATCATATTGTCATACAGGCATCTATCATCCTAAACAAAACGTATACCACGGAATTCAATTTTACATATTTCAAAATAATTTCTATGTAAAACGAAGCGAGAATAAATTTCATTACCTTTTATATCTTGTAATCTTTGAATTTTATAAACTTTCCTTTGAAACTGTCACCTACGCATATTTTGTGGTATGGTGCGCGTGAAAGTAAAATCGAGTTACATATTCATGCACCAGAAATTCCGTTCTAAAAATAAGGCAAATTAGGCTGCGAATGTTAACGCATGTGATAATAATCCTCTCCGTCGTGTCGTTTTGGTTAAGTTTCATATACTACATTAAAAATTAAGTTCTTTGTACTGTTACTACTGTGTAAAGCTTTAAGGTTTTGCGGGATTGAATATACTTTCGTTGCCTAATCACGTTTTTTTTGGAATTTCAACTAATAATTACCTACTAAACTTTCTTTATAATCATTATGATTCTAATCTATTTTATTAATTATACAGTTCATCATAGCATCTTGGCTAGGTAGGGCCTTCGAGGAATCGGCAAACGATTCTGTTTTCTCTTAATGCCATTTTTGAAATTTTGTATCTAGACCTTTTTGATACATTTTATTTATATAAAATTTATCAAAAAATGTAAAAATATCACATCCAATGTACATCAAACGTACCGAATTGATAAAAAATCCACATTGGGGTACAAAATACCCTCGGAATTGAAATAAAATAACAAACTTGGTGATACGAAGGTTAGCACCGACCCGAATCAGAGCTGCGATATAAACGGGAAATTGAAATCCATTCAGCGTGATTTGTGTCATAAAATATATTCTAAACGGTGGGACTGTACCTAAATAAAAATATTCGATAGAATACGCATTGACGGCATCCAACACATAATTTATGTATGGACGGGGCGCCTTCTATTTACCTATTCAGTTATTTATGAAGATTATAAAAGATTTAAATTGGATCTTTGAGACCAATTGCATTAAGGTGTAGGCTTAGAGCATTTATAATTATAATGTGGCCTCTTGGGTACTCTATGGGTGAAGGTGATACGGAATAGCGCGACTGAGGACTGACGACAACTAAGAAACTCGAACCTACCGTTAAAAAAATGTGTAGCTTCATAAGAAGATAATTATAGTTTATCTACGTTTGACATATTTAATAACAAAGTCAATATTTTTAGTCAATATTTAAAGATGTTGTTTAACTACGTACTTGTGTGGTGGACGGTGGTAGTAATTACCATGCCGGTTTAACATTAGGAGGGTACTGGGTTTGATTTCTCGTTGG
The DNA here is from genome assembly GCA_018231225.1 of Noctuana stator. Classification (NCBI taxonomy): domain Eukaryota; kingdom Metazoa; phylum Arthropoda; class Insecta; order Lepidoptera; family Hesperiidae; genus Noctuana; species Noctuana stator. Next base: position 6,609 of record DWQK01000776.1, read on the forward strand.
ACACAAAATTAAATTTTTATGATGAATTAAGATTTTATTTCCAATCTTGGTGTTTGTGTAAGTACCTACCTAATTTTCTTTGTATGAATCCATGACATCCACGACAAAAAAGTCCTAATGGAAGGCTATAAGTAGTTATAAGGTATTTTTTTAAATTTTAATTTGAGCTAACCGAAAATCTTACCTACAGTAGGCAAATGGCGTGTCGGAAAACTATTAAGGACAAGCGTGATGGTCGAACGTGGCGCTTAAGTATTCGTTTTAAAAAAAATATAAGCAGGTAATTAGGTACTTACAACACTAAAGTTCCCGTCGACGATTTAAAAAAGTTGGATTGCGTTAAATCAGGTTTCTTGTCCGTAGATATTTTTCACGTCTAGTCACAAAACGGATTGTCGGCAGTTAAATGTAATTCCCATTCTTTAAACTTTGATTAAAGCCCTCGCTCAAAAAACTGAAGAGAGAAATTGAGTGAAGCGAATAAAGCCCATTATTTCCAAATTACTTTATTAGAAACACAAGCGACACGATTAATTTCATTAGAGACTTTACATTTTATTTCACCCGAATTCCTTTCCGAATTGAACTTTTAATATTCCGAGGACGTTTTTCGAGAGCCTTGTGGTTAATTGAATGAATGAATTGCTTGACCGAGATAATTTTATTATGAAAAGTTCCTTGCAAATTAAGTTCTAATGGGGAAGAGGTAATTAGTATAAATTTGAAATCTTTTCAGGGCTTCTTCAAAGGGTGCCAATAAGGCACTAGTACCTACCTACTCCGCTGTTTATTTTCGGTTTAGACTTAGGTAAAACATTTGAAATTTCTACAAATTGAATAATAGGTTCTATTTATATACGAGTCACATAATTATAACAATTATAAATCAACATCTAGAGTAGTATGGACCTAAAAGATAATTATAATCAAGATATTATCGAAAAGCAACAAGAATGACCCCACGGTCGTCTAAACACAAACCCAGAAGACAAAAAATCCAAAATCGGTTCAGAATCAAACAAGTTGAAGCTTGATGAGATACTAACATCCAAAAAAAATACAGACAAAATGAGAGCAGCAGAGCTGCAGTCTAATTTTTAGTCTTCTAAATAGTGTACTAACACTAAAAAGTGTAGAAAGCGCCATCTGTGAACAGAGGTTGGTACTTATTCTCGTTGTGTTGTCACTTGCTCAACTTGTCAAGCACGATTTTAGTACATTTCTAAAGCGTATAATATCATATTTCCAAATCTATTTAGTTATTCTGAACCGCAATAGATGGCGCTAAGATGTAGTTTTTATAGAAGTCAGAGAATTTTCAATTTTACGTATATTGATAGATAGATAGTAATTTGAAAGTTAAAAGCGATCTCGAAAATTACACAGACATTTTTTAAATATTTATATTGTTTTATTAATTCCTAAATCTCAATCTAACTGAGACAAAAATTGAGCAATTTTATTATAATTTCTAGCGCTTTAGGTGGCTGATATTGTATGGTGATACCGTTTTGATTAAATTATTGTCATCCATAGAAAATTATCTGAATTGATTCTAAATAAAATATTTACCTCAAAAAAATTTTTTATTATGGATATGGTCCAAGTTTTCTGTGGGATATAAAATTCATAATTCATAATTTAAAAATTTGTAGTTTTGATAAGGGTAGATCTATTTTAAATATTTTATAATACTCCTTAAAATAGGAAGTAAATAAAGCGTCAGTGAGTAATCTTAAAGTTATTTATTATAATGACTGTGAGAGACTTTAAATTAAATAAAGATAAAACTATACTTAATGTACGCAAGAGTTATTTCACCAACAACATTTATAAGGATTATACAATGAATGCTATTTATTTGAAAACTTTAAAACACTACCTGTAATTTTATATAGATATTTTTACTTCCTAATTTCATGTGTTATTAATTACTGATAAAATAACTCCTAATTGATAATTGATTTAATTATATTAAATAGTTTAGTAAAACCTTAAATATATAATTGCAATAAGCATGGTAACACAGCCTATATTTTTATTGGCGTCACTACTAATATTTGTATCTCTGACTTCTTCTTGGATGCTCCTGTGAGCTTTTATCTGATCTGGTTTCGCCTCGTCCGATGCCATGGCATGTTCTTCGTATTTATTCTCAATGGGCTTAGCAGAAACTGTTGCCAGACGCGTAGTTGTGTATGAAGAAGGCTTTTTGTCTAATCTTTCTTGGTTCTCGGGACTATTTTTCCCTTTCCCTTCAGTACTTTGAGTTCGTTCGGTCTTGACTGCGTCTTCAATGGAAAGATCAAGTAATCCCTGATTAGTTACTGGGGTAGGTTTAATTGTAGTAACTCTTAGACTCTTCAGTGCTTCGGTCGTAGTTGCAACTTCTTTAACATTTGGCTTTATTGTAGTCGTAGTCAATACTTTGGTGGTTTCTGGAAAAATATTTCCGCTGCAGTTCAACAACAACTTGAGATCGGTATAAAACAGCTTTCCATCAAGATTGCTGTTATCATAATACTCATAATCGGCAGCTGGTGCCTCATCAGCTTTCTGTGTTTCCTCTTGGTCGTCTTCGAATGTTGATGCGGAATTATTGTATCGCTCCCGAAGTTCTGGATCGGGAACGCATTTCAAATTTTCTAAAACCTGCTTTAGATGGCTGCTGCTAGTTTGGTTCATTAGCGCGACGAACCATTCGAGTCGACAGTCACATGGGAAGTTCATATCTGAAAGTAAAACAAAATCATTGTGACAAACATCCCAAGACATCTCAAGACATAATAATAATGAGATAATTTTAAATATTTTTGAATGACTAATAACAACTGTTAGGAAAGTATTCCACCAATAAAACAAACGAAGTAACAAAATATGAATATAGATTAATTTCTATATCTTCTATATCTAGAGATATATTGTCTTTAAGGAGCGTTTAAGAAACCCCAAACGAAACAATTTGATAAGCGAATGGTAAACCCTATGTATAAATTAAAGAGCATTTAAATAATCTCACAAAAATATTATGGCAATAAAAACTTCAGTAAAGTAATTGTAAAGTATACAACAAAAAAGTTTATTTTCTTACCTTCCACATCCAAACTGCTAGTTGGTCCGTAAAAGTTATTAAGAATAGGTGCAATCACTTCCTTTTTCAGTTCTTGAAGTTGATTACCTTTCAGACTTAACGACGTCATTGCAGTCAGTCCTTCGAATATCTTGACATTGTCCAAACTTTTTAGCGCATTGTGGGCTAACGAAAGAGCCTGCAGATTATGTAACCCATGGAACCCCTTCTCATCAATCATTTGAATTTTATTTCCATCTAAATTTAATATTCGAAGCCGAATGAGCGGTAAAAATGTGTTATCGCCTATAACCTCCAAACTGTTACTGCTAAGGTCCAATCTATCGAGGTTCTTCAAACCCGAAAAGGAGTCGCTATTCAGGCTAAATATATTATTTCTGTTTATTTCCAACTCTTTCAGATTCTCCAAATGTACGAAAGCTTTGTCATGGATTGTGGTTATTTTATTGTTAGTCAAAAACAGTTTCTCCAGTGAAGGCAAATCGTTGAACACGTCTCGATTGATTTCAACTATTTTATTCGTATCCAAGTTAATTGATTTTAAGCTTTGATGGTGAGCGAATGCATGAGGTTTTAATATTTTTATTTCATTTCCCGTTAGGAAAACTTCTTCAACCGCGCTAAGGTTGGCAAATGCAAATGCTTCTATTGTTTCAATATTTCCATATTTAATGTCTATCTTGCGAAGTTCTTTGGTATGTTTAAGAGCATTTGTTGGCACATACTTTATAGGAATGCCTCTTGTGTTTGTAAGAATGAGTTTGGTGGCTCCTTTCAATTCGTCAAAAGAATCCCAACTGTTATCGTTTGGTGCCACCCCATCAATAGTTGGATAGCAATCGGCACTTCTAACTTGATTTAGTTTATGAGATGACTTAATGCAGTAGCATTGGATTTTGCTCGTGTTATTAAATACTTGGTCGCATATACTTTGTTTAGTTTCTCGCTTTTGATGAAAGTTTTTGGCCTCAATAAAAACGAAAGCGGCAAACACGAAGGTAAGTATTTTCCAAGACGTCACGCTTGCTACAAACTTCATTTTTCAGCTGTAGTCTCTGGATTCTGAAATTGAAAAAAAATGTTTATCAATAAAAAATAAAAAATTGTTAGTATCACAGAGATTATGGTTTAAAGTTCATTTTACTTCAGAACATTTGCTTTTCTACAACGTTTGTATAAATATCAGATACTCTTTCATGTTTCTAAAGCTTATATTTCAATGGACTTTAACCTAGTTTATGTGTCAAAACATATTTTTCCTAAGAATAACCATTTTTTATCACTAAGCTTTGTTTCCGCCCGTTTCGTTTGTGGCAGCGTTCACAAAACGCATCACATATGCCAACCTCCATCTGAATGCTACTGCATACTGCAGCAAAAAATAAATATGTACGAGCGTGCTTCAGATTGCACAGTTAAATTTTATTTCTCAAACAAAAGTTTAGAATAACCGCAACTTTACAACAGATGCCTAAAAACTTTCGTATTGTTGTAGGTTTTTCAACTTGTTCGAATAACAAAAGAAAATCACTACATAGTATAAAACAAAGTCGCTTTTTCTGTCCCCTTGCATGCTTAAATCTTTACGCAACGGATTTTGATGCGGTTTCTTTAAATAGATAGAGTGATTAAAGAGGAAGGTTTATATGTATAAACGTTCACAGCTTTTTGTAGTGTATTTAGTATCAGCATTGCACCCGTGCGAAGCCGGGACGGGTCGCTAGTTCTTCTAAATTTTCGAAAAAACAGTTTTTTTTAATTATGTTGCATTAATGTTTATCACTATTCAAGATTATTATGTAGGTAGATTATGAGTGGGATATATAATTATAATTATGGAAAACATTATCATGAGCACTTTGCGTTAGTTAACAATATTTTAAAGGGCTAAAACTTAATTCATAAATCATAGTCTACTTATCTATGTAAGAGGTTAAGCGCGGCGTGACCTAGCGCATTTGCAGGTTAGCAGGTTAAAGTCTGTATTATGACACATTTCTTTATCTTTTATGCCTAGAATACACGACTAGTTCAAATACTCGTAGAACGTGCCAAGTTTGATTCAAATCTAAAAACAAAACTCTATAAAATTATAATGAACAATCTATGATACTCCAAGGCACTCTATTAACGGACCGTTTGTCATGTCATAATACATTTTTTTTTGTTTTACCGCATTGTTGATAATCTATACTGATAATGCCTATAAAGCTGAAGAGTTTGTTTGTTTGAACGCGCTAATCTCAGAAACTACTGGACCGATTTGAAAAATTATTTTTGTATATGATAGCTACAATTATGAGGAAGGTTATAGGCTGTCAAGCATTACGTTACTATTCTTACCACGGATGAAACCGCGTGGCACAGCTAGTTACATTCTATAATGACAGGTACTAAATATAATATTCACTGCAACTATGCTGCCCTAGTGAGTTATTTGTGACGTATTTTTCCACACCTCATTGTGTATAGTAGGTATAGTTGAGAAATATCATAATGAAAGTTATTCTTGGTTTATTTACGCGATCAGAAATAACAAGTAGGTATTCATACCTTGTTCTTTTAGCTTCCTGTTGTTGTAACGAAGAGTTTTATAATACTTTAGACTCTAAATTAAGTCTGTTATAGCTATAAACTTCAGACCTACTTATAACAGACTTAGGTTTGAGATCTGAGTACATCAACAATTTTTTTTATAGTGCGTTTTAGACTTTTGAATAACAGTCCAATGATAAGAAAATGAAATGATTTAGCATAGAAAAGAATACTTTGGCATGTTAGGTAGGCAAGAAAAACAATATGATTATTTATAAATGTAGGTATATTTTTTTATTATTTATTAAATTTCGTGTAATACACAAATAACATAAAATTAAACTAATATTTCGCAATAAAATTCGGATGTAAAATATAAGAAATACAATTATAAAAGCGTACCCACACAGTTTCGTAAGCTTGAAATAACCAACTGTGAACGGGTCCACAACAATGGTGGTTGACATCAATATTTATTGCCGGTCAAGATAGCCAAATTGATATTATGCATGTAACAATACAGATTTAGTTATTTCTGATGTCATCGCATCCATTTCTGCCCACAAGCGCAACTATTATATTAGAAAAATAAAAACCGCAGGTATGTTTTTACTCACATTAAGATTTAGGTTATTTTTGTGTTCTGTGATAGTTTTGTTTTGTATTCATTAAAGACGCAAGATGAGAGTTGTGGTAACCCAGTGGTTGAATTTCGGCGTTTTGGTGGGTGCAGATTCAAACCCAGCACGCACCTCTGATTTTTTTTATTACTTGCGTATTGTAAGTTGATTATCACTTGTTCTTGGGTGAAGACACCTTCTTTTTTAAGCGAGAAACCTTCTAAAGGTAAAGTTCCAGCGATACAAGGTTATGTGGGATTTAAGTATTTATTTATTTATTTAAGGTTCGCCAACTTTACTGTAAACACAAAAGGTACTTAATATCTCATAAATATAATCGAAAATCGTGTTCCCGTAATCAATGGTGTTTCTCATTATTTCATCATTCTCATTTCTTCATCATTATTTATCATTTTTTATTTTTTAATTATGGGGCGGGACTAAAGGGTTCCCTCGGTGAAACCTAATTAAGCACTAAGAGATCTAATTCGTAACCGCGGAGTTATATACTGCGATTTAATAAAGATTGACACCAACAAAGTATTTCGTCCGCTGATTATAAATAGAATGATACTTATCCCAAAACCGTATAATCTTATAGGATAAACCAGGACTGTCGCTCTTCGTAACGAGCACGGCAGTGTTATCTATAATTAAATGAAAAGGAACTAATTGGCTATCGAGTCGTGATGGAGATACGAGAGTTGGACGTGATTAGCTCTATGTCATTGGTATAAATAATATAATTACTTACTTCTTTATACGTTTTTTATCTTTCTCTTTGTTAGGAACACACACTGAATATAACATGTGCCGTGTATTTGCGAAGCTGACAAATTTGTATACATATTTTTAATATGTTTTTATAAGTTTAATAACATTAAAATATATAGGTAGACAGACAAGACTATCCGCTAATTATATATAAATACAGATATGCAACCTTAAACTCCCACGTCTTGTCTATGTGTCGATAAAACGGCCGAGGATAAATAAGTGACTAATGACTTCACTTTGCACATTCCATAATTCTTTCTTTCGGGTCAAATATGCCTTCCTACGCGACAGGATGCAATAGGGCTGCCAAAACTGCATCAGCTCTTAAATATTGCTGTTGGTCGAATAAACACATAGTAACATTGTTTTATGAATGACGACAAGGCGACAAGATGAAAAGACAATTTGACAGAATTGAACAAATCGTTGTTGTACCGAATTTTAGAAACATAATTTGGACCGACTTCTTATTAGTTAAAGTGAATAACAGTACTTGAAACAAGTACAGTTATTCATAAAAGTAACATTGTTTTATAAATAACGATAACTAATTCATAAAACAATTGCAAATTATGTTTCTAAAATTCGGTACAACAGCGATTTGTTCAATTCTGCAAGGATTAGATCTTGATATGGCATTTGAAAATTTTTAAGATAATATTTGAACATCTTTGACCTGGCAACCCTAATTCTATAGAGTAATATCGTTTAGATAGATAAAATATGTTTATGCTAAACGCTCCAAATGTGAGCTACCTACTATTTCGGGCTTAACATTAATCATGTTTTGGAGGTAACGAACTTTTATATCCTAACTTCCGCGTACAACAATGGGGACTGATGGCCATTAAGTCTCGGATTTAATGGGTTTCGCTTGTAAATAAATAAGCTTTTAAAGTTTTTAGGGTCGCACCGGCAAATATAGGCCACGCGAAAAATTTATAAAAAATGTTGTCGACATTTTCATTAAAATAAAACGTGCTAAATAGTGGAACATGGTCGCCCGGAAAATTGTGATACACACATGACATACCTTAGTCGTTTGACGGTAATAACTTGTAACTAAACGAAAGATTTATACATCTACATTTTTGTAGAGTTCCCCCACCAGTGCAGTGAGTAAAGTAGATAGTTAATAAAATAAAACTATATAAATAATAGTTATGGCGAAGTAGTTGAGTGCAGTGTAGAGTGACCATAAAAAAGTCAATTATAGATATTTCTTGAACCGCATAACTTAATGACTACCTAGTCCATTTATTTCCTATGAAGTTATCATTTCGTTTTCAATAAATAAAGTGGAAATTCTCTGTCTTTTTTATATAAAATTGATTCTGTACATTTTTTTTAATTGAAATTGTAAACTTTTGGACTCTTTTGAATTGACCTTAATTATTAGTTAGTGATTTTTTATATTATTAGTGACTACAGATTAGGGTAGCATTATATGCCTGACATCTTTTTTTTCAATTGTAGGCAGATTCTGTATTTTTTTTGGCTTTTGCGTTAGTTATAGCGGATTTTTAAACTATTACAGTTTTTATCAACACTTATTTGAATTGTTCACTCGCACATACGATCTTAATTGTAACGATTAATACCTTATTTGATAAATTCAGTTTTCTATCCTTTTCCGGTTAAGCGTCATTGTCCCATAAATAAGTAACGCGTTATCACCCTACAGCACTGAAGCGTTTTTATCGCCGCCAGGCACTCGTAAATTCAGGTTCCCATGATCGATGATCACGGAGAAAATGTGTAGAGTACCATACAGCAGAGATGATTTAGTAGAGGTGTGTTGAGTACCTGAGTCGAGTGAGTGATATGTTTCCCGTCTTTGTAATAACGCTGACTCATGTTTCTGCCATACAAAAAATGTGTCTATAATACTGTGATATGTAAAACGATTTATTGTAAGTAAGGAGTAGAATCTACTATATCTGAATAGTGGCCGGGAAGTTGTGTAGATTTTCTTTCATGTAATAGTGCCTAGATATAGTATAAACTTAGTAATAATAACGCTTCACACTCACAGCCCCACACTAGGATTACCTGTATCGTGGGTGGCATGGACACATAAAAAGACAAATATACAAGCCAGACCGAGAACTAACGCAGATTTTTATGGTTCTTGTTTTAAAAAAGCCAATTATTAATTTGCAATAATCACGGAATTGCAAATAATTAATTGGGTCATAAAAATTCTGATCCTCGAAACGTCTTCTATAAAGTTGAGTAAGTCTATCGTTCACGGACCCCATCACACGATAACAAGGTAAACATCATTATGTTTCTTTGATAAATTGGTAACATTGCCTCAGTTAATTCAGATAAACGTTGACATTAAAGACAGTAAAATTTTTACTGTGAAACTTTTAAAAATAAACATTGTGTAGCACTTTATCAGCAGTTATCGCTAAGTGGTGATATCTGCCAGACAACCTTTGCTAGAAATGTTATATCAGACATATTTTTTTTATATACAAAGAAACACCCCTAATTTTGTTAAATATCCCAAAATAGCAACCAACTGAGCGCCTGTCTGCTATACCAGACAGGTAATTACTATGGGACAAGGGCAGTGGCTTATCCACGTCCTTCAAACGTCACTTGAAAAATATTGTAGAGAATAGCTCCAGTAAATTTTGTCATCGTAGGCACGGAATTACTGTTCAAAAATCTACTTTACTGACTCATCAACGCTCAGCTTAAAACTTAGTGAAATAATTAGAGAGTTAAGATTAATTTTTAGACATGGCAGGAACTGAGGACGCAGCGCTTTGTGTAATTGCATAAACCATTTTGCTACATTTGACCCCTTCACATTTCCAAACCTATTAAGCCTATATACATGAAATTTGGCACATTAATTGAAGTCTTTTAGCTTCTCTATAATAAAAAAAAAGTGCTAAATTCGCTGAAATAGTTATTGATATAAATATTAACAATTAAACCCCGCTTTTTTAATACTGACTAACTTAGAATCAGATCGGACACAGAAATTTAAAATTCGTGATTTAATAAATAAATGAATGAATAAAATTTATTTAACTGAACATGTGTAATACCCCTACGTATTAGGTACATGCGTAATTAAACTTCTGCTCTGCTGAGAATCGAATCCAGGACCCTCCGAATTAGTATGGTAACTACTATAGGTACTCGTACCATATGTGCCGTCAGTTTATTAATCACAACGCGTGAACTATTGTCCCTTCCCGTCCCCACTCTACCAAATATTGTTTTCAACGACCGCAGTATTTTAAAATTTATATTCTGTCATATGCAAGTCAAAAGAGTTGCACAAGGAACAAATATTTGAGTTTAACGTGTTGTGCAGAAACGTTTGATTTGTATTCAAGACAATTCGAATTCTACGTTTGTTTATTGTATAGCGTTGGAGTATATAAGAATATGCTGAACGCCATTTTTCGCGACTGAACGCGATTTCGTGAATTGGCAACGGCAAACTTACGCAACATACAATGCAAATTTGCCTACCAAATTCCAAAATTACACCTTAAAGCAGTATAGAGTAGAATATACCACGTGCAAAACCGCGGGCAACAACTAATTTCACGTAAGTTGTGTTCCTTATAACCTTCGTGAAATATTATGTAAGCCTCAATAATTTTACAAGAAAACAATAAAGTAAGTACCTATATTATTTTCTGGGTCACAGATCTAAGACGTTAGTTTTAATAAAACGTTTGCAAAGCTGCTATTGACAGGACTGTAATATATTTCTCAGTATTTCCATTAGGTACGCTAAATGGCCGATCAGTTTCCAAGAGATTTACCGATCACCATTCTACTATAAAGATGTGGATCGTCATTTGAAATTGTTTCATTTTAGAAGTAAATAGTTAAATACATGCGCTTGTTTTCGTGATGTGATCAATGATACTTTATTATGAAACGGGTATTATAAAATTTTTTCATGACGTGTAACATCTGATTTTTTTTGTTAAAGATTATTAAACGTTAATCATTGAAGTTTTTAATACACATTACACAAGTAGGTAATATTCTTTGCCCGTTTTTACTATGTTTGCCTTCAACCCTTTTTATGTCCCACAGCTGGGCACGGGTCTCTCCCCACAACCGGGAAAGGCCTACAGCATACTCCACCACGCTGCTCCAACGCGGATTGGTGGAGATACGGGTTAATGACCAATCCGTGTCAGATGTTGTCAAACCGCCCAAAGGGCCTCCGACGAGGTTTAACGACTATTATCTGTTTATAACAACCGGGACCGACGGCTTAACGTGCCCTCCGAAGTACGGAAGGGCGCATGAAATTTGCCACTAGCGGTCACCCATCCGCGTACCGGCCGCGCCCGACGTTGCTTAACAATGTAATTGCTTGCGATTCACACTACCAGCGGGGCTATGCGCGCTTTACTAGATAAGTAGATGATAAAATAAATTAATTTTTACCTGTCGTGTTTCGTTATTAATAACAGAATACCAAAGGCTCTGAAGTAGGTAAATGTAGATGAATTTCATTAGCTACATAAAGGCCGCGATGTAAGTATAAGATTAATTATGTAGGCATTTACGCAAATAGAGTTATTGGTTTAATATACAAACAGGTTACCTAACAAAGTAGGCTACGCTAGGCTGTACCTGCTGAAAAGGCTAAAATGTTTGAATTGACGAACCGGCAACTCTACCTTGAAATTGCTTCATAGCCAACAACAGAACGAGAAAAGATTATAAGTTGGACAAACATAAACATTTATATTGCATTTCTTTTAATAAAACGACACCTACCTAATATGTAGTTTCTTTTGGAAAAAGTTATTGCAAAATTTCAAGATCGTTGCAATCCGACTGTTTTAGGGAGATATATTATTATATTAAAACTAGCTGACCCCGCGAACTTCGTACCGCGTATAACATAAAATACTAAGGGGTGGACCACCCTTAACATTTAG
>DWQK01000777.1:0-18561 GCA_018231225.1 Noctuana stator
TGGGAAATGGACAGGGAATGATGAGTGTCATTGTACTGAATCTAGTCCATCTACGAAATCACTTTCGTACGTAGGTACTCATAGAATTGTTATTAAAAATGTATTTTTTAACTCTTCCAAGTTAAGCCAAATTTTTAATCACTTTTGTATGAACTATAAATACGGTTTACAGTACAGTATGTTCTCTTGACGTAAATAACCTTAGATTTTTTGCGCTCGTTTTTGTAAATGAATCAAGTTTTTATTACTTAATGCCGGTACCTACATCGATTGTTATATTTTATAACTCGCTACCTTATTCACTTGCATTTTTAAATTAAGTTATAAAATATTTAATTAATTAGGTGCAGAAATGATTTTTATAGCAACATTTTTATTATTTGGTAATTAAATAATAAAAACAAGTTAAATATTGGTAGCTGTTACGTCATTCTATTAAGATTCGTTGATATTTTTAAAATGTACTTAAAAATAAAATAAAACCGTCATTTTAATTCGAAAATTAATTTATTTTAAAAGCAATGATCAATTAAAATTAAGTAAAAATCATTGTTAACTTATAGATTTATAGTAAACTTGGGGAAAAATAAATAATTGTTTGGAAAAAAACATACATCTTACATAAATATATTTAAATTCGAGAATAATTATAAATACTATTGTAGGACTTATTTATACTCGTATTAAGTTAATAAATTTTTTATTTCAGAACTTTTGAGATCGTTACACCCATAAAACATGTCTTACTAAATTTGTTAACTTTTCATAATTAACCAAATTAAAACAAAAAAACCTAATCCCTTTGTGATAACAACAGTCTTAACGAGATACCAATCGCAACTTTACCTGACCACCAAAAATTATTCAGATCCCAAACAAGGGTTACCCCAGATAAGCGTTTAATTTCATCGAGTCATGTTCACAAATTTTAATTAGGGTTTAAGATTATCAGATACGAAATACGCTAATTTTTGCGCAGACAATGCTCCTTTTATAACTCATATCAAGAAAAACTGCAATTTGCACAAATGCACGAATGTATGATATTAAAGTCGATGCATTAAATTCGACTAATTAAAGTTAATTTTGACTAATTAGTTTGATGGATTAACACGATTTCGCGCACCCATGCGTTGTTAAAATTGGTTCCAGTATCCTACGTCTGTTTGGAGCTACATAATATGGTCAAAAAGACGATTAAATTAAAATAATTACTCGTATTACTTAAATATTTAGGTTTAAATAATACGACTATGTATTTTAATAGGTTTATTTACAGTCACGAGTTCGAATCAAAGAAGAGAATAGATGTCTGGAAATGGTCCTATTCTCTTTTAGTACGGGAACAAACGGGCCAATCCATAATTTTTTTTATTTTATTATTAAGTATACGACATACATTTATATAGAAAACCTATTTAATAAATTTGGTTTACAGAAACTACTTAATTTTGACAGAAATATCTTTCAGAAGACCTGGAATTAAAAAAATACAGTCTAATTGAGAACCTTATCCTGTTTCAAAGTCGGTTAAAAATTAACTAATCTTGTTATCGTTTATGAGTGGCATAGTCACTGCGTGACAAAACCGTTTTCAAAAATAATTTAAAAAAAATACTTGACCTATAGTTTGTGCAAAAGGATTAATAATTTTATTGAACGTATCGTTATCATACGGTAACATAGTCAACATACATACTTATTGAAAGCAAACGGAAATTCTCATTCGCTCAACTCCAAAATATGACGCGGTACAATACACTATTGAGACAATATGCTCAAAATATCATGCAACATAATCATGAGTACAATAGAATTCGCACGCCTGTGCACCAGTCGCCAAGGTCCGCCAGACAATAGCAACGTGAGAACTATCTGTGACATAATTTCTAGTGATAATGTAATGAGATGTAATTTATATATTTGGTGCAAGGTTCCCTCTAGGTTAACTCCGAATGTCAGCCATTGTTTCGGTTGTAGATGACAGGAAGCTATTAATGCTGCAATCTAATTGTAATTTGATAAGAATTGGATTTAATTTTTTGTGACAATAAATCTGAGTAATTAATTGTGGTGACATATATTATTATAATACTTAGGTTTTATTAAATTTTGAATAAGAAGTTGCGACTTTAAATATTTTAATAATACAAACATGCGAAAACTATAACATAATTATTAAATATAATATTATTTAGTTATTTAGTTACAAATTATAAAGTTTTTTCGTAATGTTTTTATTGGAATACATTGTTAGTAATATGTTTTGCAATGTGTAATAGAAAATTAAAAGATTTAAGTTATGTATTTTATATTATTAATACTGACATGACCGGATTTTTTCATTCTCAGGGATATTATATTATATCCGACTGTGGCTCGGGGCCAAAATATGAGCTATGGTATTGCTACCCTGTTGTTTGATTTAGCGGTAAATAATAACAATATAGGGGTATCTATAATAATCTTTATTTTTTATCAACAAAATGTACAGTGTGCTTTGTAGAATAAACATAAAATCACTGTTAACATACATTTAACGTAAACTGTGTATTACAATAGACAAATAGTTTACTAAACCAAATTCCGGAGCGCATCGCAGCTCGCCTTTCGACGCCTTTTAGCGATCTGACCTAACACGTTCATTGCGCAAATGTTTCCTATCTAAGCTTCTACTGATATTTGTATTGATAAGCCAAACAATTTGTTATATTTTCTTGTATTTATAAATACCTGTATAAATAACCTTGCCTATTCACACGGTAGAGATAACGGGAGCAAGTCGAGGGACAGTCCTTAGGTCAGATAGAATAGCATAATGCTATTAAAGAGATTTTAAAACACAATTAAAATACGCAATACGTTAGATCTACCTATAAGACGAAACCATAATGTCCATTAATTATTTATTTGTTAAAAAACGTGATAATATCTTCAATGAAGGATACAAAAAGACGAAAAACAGTTGAAATTCGTCTCAAATTATGACAATCCCATAATTATACAATTAATTTGTCTTAAAAACGCCGAAAGCAAAAAACCTCACACCAATTCCGACCCCAAATAAGTCTCAAAAACAAAAGATCCCAATCGATTGGAATCCAATGTGCTGTATCTAATTTGTCAGATGGTTCGTCCGTGTGTCCGACAATTAATCCAGAAAGATTTCGTAAACAACGACAAAATTTTAGATTCGTTTGACAAAATATTACGTCAACCTTATTTGTTCAGCTTTAAGACTGACTTTCCAATGTTTCTCGGTTTGTCGACGTATGTTTTGACGGTGACATTGTACAGGCGCTGTGTCGGACTTATTAGTCATCCATATGTATACTTTTAAGGTGTATATTGTCCCTGTTTCTGTTTCGACACGATCGCTAATGGTAATAATCAATTTCGTGTTGTTTTTCCCGTTTGACGTTATTTATTTTGTGGGCGATTGTGAGAGCAGTGCGATCATTTGATTGTTTCTATGCATTCAAAGTTACGTTGGAAAATTTTGTATGTCGTATACTGACGACCTGTTTGGTGTAGTGGTTAGCACGCCAGTCCACCATTCGAAGGGTCCCGGGTTCGATCACCGGCGGGGAATAAATGTAAATGATGACTTTAGATTTCTGTTCTCGGTCTGGGCGTTTGTATATTTGTCTTTCTATGTGTCCATGGCATTCGCTACACAGGGAATCCTTGTGTAGGGCTGTGAGTGAGAAGCGTTTTTTTTAAAAATAATTATTTAAATTTAAACTGTGATGTATTATATGAGCGTAATCGCCTCCACCCAATCACTCTATCAGTCCGCATTGGAGCGGCGTGGTGAAGTATGCTTCTGGCCTGGGAGAGGCCTATGCCCTATGGGACACAAAAAGGGTTGAAGGTATACTTAATCACAAGTACAATGGAGGCTTTAAGAATGCACTGCTTCCATCTTAACCATTGTATCCATAAAAATCTGTGCCGAACTCACATCTTATAGCAAATAAAGCAAAACGCACACGACTCTCGAAAATCTTTGCCAAATGTGTATATCAAAAGGAACCACTTCACACTTCCTCGGTGTAATCCAAAAATATACATTTCATATTTAGACAAACAAAGGAATGCCTTTCTATTTTCACACTGATACTTTTTACTACCAATAACTGCCTATCTGTCTTACGTGTTTTTATTACCATGCGACAGTCACCTCTATTCTAAGAAATGTACAGGCGAAATCTCTAAATCAAGTTTTCGGGTCATTTTCTATGTCATATCGAGAGTCGCTATTATTTATTGATTTGTTAATCAATTTACGAGTTTTCTTTATTCGGGAACCAGATACTTTATGTGTGAAACCGAATCTTTTGTGTGTTCTAAGAAATATTATTTCGAAGATAAGATTCGGTGTTGTGTGGAAATGGTAGAAAGCTAGGAGGTAGCGACATATAGATATTTAACTTTACTTCGATGAATAGAGGTAACGGTTTTAAGCAGATAAGTATAATTAATATAATATAAAAATGTCGTTAGAAAAATATTAAAACCATGGAGGATGGCAGTGACCACTTAACAACCGTTGGCCTCCATGCTCGTTGGTTGTTGTGTCATTGATTTGCAACTGTTATTATTTAAGTCATGTTAGAATGGGGTAATCTATGTAATGTACGATGGTCAACTCCAATGAAGTTTTATCCTCGCATACTTTTTTTTTCCAACATAATTTTTTTCTTTACTTAAAGCGTTTAGCTGTACTTTATACTAATTACAATCTAGTCATCTCATGAGACTAATGAGTAATTTAACGTCAACCTAATCTAATAATTTTTTATTATGTAAATAATGCGTTCATTGTTATACAATTTGGTTCTCACAACACTAGGGTTAGGGTATAGTCCCAACAGAATTTAAACAATTTGTTGCTTCACGACGGGTTATGAGGGCAGCGGTAGTGATCGAACGAATAAGTTCTACCTTCTGAAAAACTTCTTTAATACACAAAAAATGTCACACCAAAGCTGCAGTAGCAAAGAGGCGGGAAGTATTAAGTGCAGTGGCTAATGAGCGGCAATAGCTAGCGGCGATGTATCCCGGCGGCGCGTAAATCACGCGATCCGTATCGGCCGATGTCGCGCGACATGCACGCGAGCCTAGCAACATCGCTCCCGTAGCTCCGCCGGCGATAATTGTTCAGTAGCTAGCTAGCAAACTGACCTTTACCGTAAGCTTATTTTTAATTTTATAGACCGGGTTTTAGAGGAGAACTGTAGCAAGGCGTTTGGGCTCATAACCCGCCCTGAAACAAGTCTTGTGTCAGTTCTTGTGTTTCGGTTCGGAAGGTACTGATGCCGGAGACACTTTAATTGAGGCGACTATCTCGGTAGCGCATCCATTTGCAAGTAGGACTTTTCTCCTATTATAAGATTTGACGTAGGTGTCCTTGGGTAATAACTTACTAATATATAATCAAATTAAAACACGATATACCTACCAAAGTTCGTATAACATGCCTATTGAAGTTTTCACTTAAAAATAAGGCAATAATTTAAATTTGAGTTCGTTCTAAAACTTCATAATGCATTCTTCTTTACGGATTCGAATAAAATATGTGATTTTCTCGCGTTCGATCCGCACTGATTTCATACACCCAAACTACACATTAATTGTATCATAAATATTTGGATTGAAAAAAATCTCCGCAAAACTTCTTATTAATTTAAGAACAATATAATTAAATTCATGGAACTAATTGAGTCCAATGTCAGTAAGTTCACGCTTTTATTTTGAATATTTCACATCAATTTACCCGTGAATATTTCACAGTACAACTAAAATGTCTATTCATATTCAAAATAGATATGGAGATATCTCCATTCGCTTTAGTGTTGTGACTCTATTATCCATTGTAGGTGCTAAAACTGACTACACTTTCCATTTCATAACTTCTTTGTGTCGAAGGTAGTTGACACTATCATAATCTTTATTGTTCTCAAACATGTATATAGTGTTATAGTCCTTATTGCCAAGTGTTACGCTTTCTTTTCCCGTGCTCACGTGTTTCGGCATCATGTACCGAACACATGTGCCAATAAGTCGTCGCGCATAAATTGTGGTCATGTAATATTTTTATATATCGAAAACAAAAGACCACACAGGATGAGCTGCGTTTTTCGGTCCGATAGCCAAAGTTTAGTTTAGATAGATATAAAGCGTAGTCGGTTGTTCATTATCTCTAGTAAGAGCCGACTAATGGGGGCTTTGGGGGCTATAAAGTAGAAAATAGAAGTATTATTATGTATAATATAAATCACACTTTAAATATAAATCAGCCACAATTTTATTGGTCCGATATCGCAGGAAATGGATTGAATTTATTGTACTCGTAGTTGTCTCACCCCTATTCCAAAATTTCCAATCAAAGGGTACCTACACTCTTAAAGCATTTTTTTATATCCATTCGGACGGTACACGTCCGAATGGATATAAAAACACAGACAAGGCAAAACGCGCATGCTAATTCAAACAATTAAAATTGTCACCAAGCATGTATCCTAATCAGTAGAAACCGCAACGCAGACGAATTAATTAGCTTACTACGCGACGTAACCTTGACTTGAACCATGAATTCGTCACCGAGCCTTTCTTTGAGGTCGTACACAATGGATGTCGATTCGTCCTTAATCATTCTAATTGTCATATCCACTTGACAATCTCGTTACACGCAAATGTACACCTTATAACTTTCGTCAAAAGTTTGGATTTGATTGCGATAACAGATTAGGATTTGGATGTGATTAACAATGGAATTTAGACTCTAATGTCTTTGTTATGAGCTTTGTTTTCGACTGTGAGTCTAGGTGGGTTAGGTTAGCCAGGGTATTCAAATGGATGGAATTTGGAGGTCGCGATCCCAACAATATTGGATTTGTTCCAACAGTAAGGGACAATGCATCTTTGTTGGCAGCGACCGAGGCCGGCAGCACTGCCTTGAACCGCCGTCGCTTCCGATGTGCACTCGCTATTGTTTTAATTGTGCCTAATTACCGTTAAGGATTCAAATCTTCTGTATTAAATAGACTCCTAAGCATCTGAGTTTAGTTTGGCTAAAACGTAACTGAGATCTTCGTCAATACGATAAGGTAATGGACAGAGCTTGTAGCGTTTTAACATCAGCCATTTTTTTTCCATCATTCCATTCCATTCCATCCTTTTAAACACAACCTTAATTTTAATTGCGACATTAAAATAAGATCAATGTTAACTGACCATATTCGTAGTGTAAAAATCAACAGTAAACATGAAAACAATAACACTAAATCCCTAGCTTTGAGCGTTGGATGTAAAAAGTAAATATACAGGTGAGGAGCTGTGTAATATGCTAACAGACTGACATAAATACCACATTGATAGCCTACAAAAAAGAAACTCCATTCAACAGGTGGTATGGAGTTCAAAAAAAGCAAAATGCCGGCTCATATTAATCGCAATAAACGCGGTGACAGCGCATAAATACGATATCGCGTATCGGACGCGTCGTTAGCGATCAAACCGCGCTGTAACAATAAGTAAACCGCTATCGCGCATCGGAACGCAAGCCTGTAAATCACGGAATGCGCGAGCGCTCGGGTTATACTGCGTTCAACGGAATAGCGTGCGACTACATTGATAATAATAACGTTTCACACTCGCAGCCCCATACTAGGATACCCAGTGTCGTGGGTGCCATGAACAATTACACAAACACCCAGACCGGGAACAGTAATTTAAATTTATCATTAAAATTTCATCCCTGTCGGAAATCGAACCCAGGATCCTTAGAATGGTGGACCGGCATGACAATCTAATGATAGATGTAATCATCACACGAGTCGTCATTATAGAACAATCATTCTGCTGAGGCATTCCCAGGACTATGATATGGGGCTTTCCAAAAAAGCACTGAAAGAGCTTTTTTTTAAAGCCGATGGCGGTTGTGACCGCTCTGGTGTCGCCCGTGTTCATAGGTGACGGTAACCATTTACCATAACATGACCTTTCAGCCTGTTTCCTATTCTTGCATAGTAAACAAAAGAAGAAAAAATGATAAGTAACATTGGTACGATACATAACAATTCCGAGATTCTGGATAACGTTCTCATATAATAATTAATAACCATTAACATCCAACAAACAAGGCTACCACAGATCTCTATATAACGGGCCGCGATTACAATTTTCCACGAACTATCAAACTCTAATGGCTTCCCAACCATAAAGCCTGGTTAAAATCACCTAAAATTCGTACAGCCTCTAGTTATTTTGGAGGTTTGTTAACTGTAATACTATTACAAGGTTGTTAACTAATTTGTAACGATTCACGCTGTTATCGTCAGACTTTCAAAGTCAAGAGCGTCAACTCTACCAACCGTCAACCAACTTGGACTTGGTCAACGAGGTGGACTATGACCTAAATGACCTAAACCCTTCTCATATTTGGAGAACACCCGTGCACATCAGCGGGACGGTTGTGGGTAATGCTCTTTTAATGGCTTCGTTGTTGAAAATAGTTTAAAATAAATGGAGAAGTTATGGTAAACTGTCTTATCTAACATTATTTTTAACCTTTCACGTTAATTTTTAAAATATGTTTTTCCTCCAGATTGTGCGTTTCGAAAATGCTATCCGTTAAAGGTTATATTCATAGACGGTATCTTTTATTATTTATTGGGCGTAACTAAATCATTGTTTCAATTTCGCTGAAGCGTTCAAATTATATTTTATCGACTGTTTTAAATCGAGTTAAACTGTTATTGGTTCAAACGTGTACTATTTCCTGTGATGGCCGGTTGTCTGATTCTTGATGTAGTGGTCCCTTGATTGATAGTTAAATTTATTTGAGCGGAAGACAAGTTATCTTGCAATTTAAGTTTTTCAGGGTTCTGTCATCAAACGAAACAATTAAATCATGTAATTTATACTATATTTAGGTCTAAGTACTGGTCTACTGCAACATTACATAAGTTTTATTTAGCCACGTAATTGATAATTTAATCTATAATATAAAGCTGAAGAGTTTGTTTGAACGCGCTAATCTCAGGAACTACTGGACCGATTTGAAAATTATGTATGATAGCTACATTCATCCGTATGGTTATAGGCTTTCAAGCATTACGTTACAATTCTTAACGCAAGTGAAACCACGGGGAACAACTAGTGCAATTATTTAGTGAAATTTATAATGTATAATTAAATTGTACACGATTATGTCAAGTGAGTTCTGATTAGGTATTTATATAAAATGTATGTCTGATTTTTAGTCATTAATTTAGTGCCTCTTTATATGGCCAAATTGTTATAATTTAAATTAACGGGAACCCATACTCTTTATCCGCGTTCAGAAAACCGCCGTTCAAAGTTCACTTACACCAATTAGCGGATTAGAAACATTCAATCAGTTGCATAGATTGATTTTATTTTAATTCCTTATTTATACGGTGCTCCAGTTACAAGTAATTAATTGATTATACGCGGAATATTAAAAGGCTATTGAAACGAGTTTCGTTAATAAATGTATCAACAAAACTATAAAAGATCCACTATTAATTAACTATTATTGCATCGTATTCGTAAATTGCTTTGGGCAATTTAAAGTTGTGGTCGCTGTGAGAAAAAATGTAATAAGATCAAAATTTTTTACTTATGAGATTTAAGTTATTTTTATAATATTGTTTTTATTATTTGAAAGTTGGGAACAACTGCTTGTAACCTGAGCACGCGTCTCTTCATACAACGTTGGAGCATACTTCGTCACGCTGGTCAATTGAGATACAGATCAGTGCCCCATCATATTGTTATTTGTTCTCAAACCGCCCTATAGGTTTCCGACGATTTATATTGTACGATATTTGTCTAATTTTCATTACTTACTTTTGTTAAACGACGCAGTGTTTCGCATCGCACGGCCAGTACGCGATCTGAGCGCGATAACGCGCGACACGGCGCGTCCCGTCCGCGCGGGGCATATCGCGCGACGGAGCAAATCACGAGGTGCCACTAATTGATTTTATCTATGCAACGAGAAAAGAAAAAAAAACAAAACAAAACATTAAAAGCAAGTAAGAAATAAGTTAGGGAGCAGACTGGTTTTAAACTAAGTTAGGTATAGTCTTTTCATATGAACTGTGTGGCTGTTTCGTTGCTTTGTGTGTAAATTCC
Organism: Noctuana stator; assembly: GCA_018231225.1. NCBI lineage: Eukaryota > Metazoa > Arthropoda > Insecta > Lepidoptera > Hesperiidae > Noctuana > Noctuana stator. The sequence goes on from DWQK01000777.1 coordinate 10,168, forward strand.
TTAGGGCAATCTATTAAAAAGTTGACAAAAATAACTTTAGCTTCAAATATTTTAGCAATAATGATACTTGTTGATACTTAAAATTATAAGTTAGTTATATTATTGTCGTTCAACTCGAATGCGTCATTAGGTATAGTAAGTTCAATAGGATTATAGAGTTACGCCTTTGACGAATAGTAAGCCAAACTGACTTCGATGTTTGTCTCCTAGAGGTAGGTATTATCCACATTTGAACAAAATTTTAAAAATTACAGCGAATACATCTTTCGTTTACGGAAATAATTAGTGAATACATCGCTTAGAAAATTTGAATAAATATTAATTCTTAATGTCTTTATTAAAGCGTTTCGGCTTAGCGCCTTGTGTGTGGTTCGTCGTGACCGAGTCTGGTTGTTTCAGTAAACGCATACTTTCAATATGCAATTCACGTAGCAAATATGCAAAAGTTTTAAGTGAATTTAAATTTATTTTCATAGAAAAACGGTAGGACAAATTCTATAAAAAACTCCTTGCATTGGGAAGGTTTTAACGTCGCTCCTGGTGTATACCTGGTGTATGGATATATATTCTTAGTTATAATAAGATCCCGCGCATTGAGATCTTCCGGAATATTCCAGAATTTCCAGTAAAACGCATTGGTAAGGTTGTACCACTCACCTTTATTTTTCTGTTTATCTATTTTTAATCGACTTCAAAAACAAGGAGAAGATTCTCAATTCGACTGTATTTTTCTTAAATGTTTGTTACCGTATAACTATCGACTGGGTAAACGGATTTGGATGATTCTTTTGTTATTTGAAAGCTGATACATCCCATTTGGTCCCATTTTGATTTGGTCCAGTTCTAACAGCGGCATGCATGAGAAAACTATATAAGTCTTAAATTTAAATATGTGCGCGACAACTTTGAAGTCGGTATTTGACTGGACTACGGCGTTAGGTCACAGGTTATCGTTGCCAGTTCTGACAAATTGTAGTAGATTTATTTAAACATCTGCTTAGATAAGATTTTTATGTTTTGATCGGAAAGCAATTTATTAGAATAGTAGTGGAAGGTTGCGATCATTTACTATAAGGTCGAAGGCTTGTGCGGAAATGTTGAGTGGTTTTGTAGTCAGTTTGTTGGTTCAAATTAAAAAGGTATGTTTAGTAAAATATATACTAGTCACACCAACACATTTCTTATTATGATAGAGAACATAACAGATGTACGGATATACTATATTTGAGGTTACCATCTTAGTCTTCATGAGTAGCAACGCCTCCACGTGTAATCTTGGATATCTCAGATAGGACGACTCTCCTATTTGAGGTTGTACGAGGATGTTCAGGGGCTGCAGTGACTACTTAACATCAGGTAGCCTGCATGCTCGCTTGCTACTCATAAACGATAAAAAAAGAAATTGTATCAAAAATATTTATACTTTTCAGAAAAGGACATGGTTCTCAATTCGTCTGACAATTTGTTTATGTTTGTTGCCTCATAACATACGACTGGGTGAACGGATTTTGATGATTCTTTTTTTATTTGAAAGTTGGTGCCTCTCTTGTGATCCCGTTTCAGTGTGGTCCAGTTCTAAATAATAGCATCCATGAGAAAACCATATAAGTCTTTGATTCTTTTTGTATTTGAAAGATAGTGCCTCTCTTGCGGTACAATTTCAGTTGAGAAAAATATTAAAGAAAGTGTATAAGATTCATATATAAATAATATAAATCTTAAACATACAGTCTGTTGACCGCTGAATACAAAAGCTTTTTATTTAAGTTTTGGTACTAAAAGAAACCTACAAAATTAGAATTCGTGTTAGGAAATAGTGCGGTGTACCTATGGTTGCTTCGTTAACCCGGTAGCGGCGCTAGATGCCGCGAGATACGTGATCCCGTGCGAGATCCGGCGATAACGGGCGCGGGTAATTTGTTGGCTTTATTTTAACAAAGCACAATCGTAGTGTGTTCGTTCGTTCGTTCGTTTCGGCCGCTCCGGTGAACCCGGGCTCGAACTTATCGTATTTAAACTCATGAAAGTTTTTTTATTTTTAAAATAAAATAAAAGAAACGACAAAAAATATCTTAGATTTTATTTGTACACTAGCTGTGACCCGCGGTTGCACCCGTGTTACGAATTGTAACGTTACGCTTGTAAGTCTATAACCTTCATGATGAATGTATCTATTATGCATAAAAAGAATTTTTCAAATTTGACTTGTAGTTCCAGATATTAGCGTCTTCAAACAAACAAATTAAACTGTTCAGCTTTATTATATTTGGTACAAGAATAGTTATAATTATAACTTAGAATATGCAATAATTTACGTTAATGTTGTATGTATTTAAATTTAATTATATTTAACACAGAATAGTTATACAACTGAAGATTATCTTTATCTACATATATCAATGTAAAAAAGAATCTCTATTTCCCTTGGTCATCAGATCACGCGTGAACGGATGAAACAATTACGATAATTCTTTTATTGTTGTGTTAATTATTGCCAGGAGAAGGTTCTTACGGAAAAATACTTATAAAGATTGTGATATATGTAAGTCATTTCTTACAATAGTCGCATAATTATAATTTATCGGCGACAAAATGGAAGAACAACGTCGCTCCAATTTATAAATTTAACCTGACCTTGCTTATCAAACGATCAGCTAGACCGCACTACATCATCACCGCAATCCGAGGCATCTCAGCTGTTTTTATAGCTAATTCCATTCCACGACCACAAAAATGTACGAGATTTACGATATCGGAACGCGCGGCATTCGGGCGCAGTATGGCTGCGAAATGGCGACCGATCGAACGATAGCGCCCGGTCGTAACTTCGATCGGTGCGACTGCTCGTTTTGTACGATTCGATCGATTGCTGTTTTGTTTATGGATTAAATTATTGGTGGTGGAACTTGTGCAGGTCGTCCGGGGTAGTAGCTACCTCCACCGCCCTCATAAACTGTTAAACAAACAACATCCCGAAGATTATTTGAGGTGCCTTATTGAGGTTGGTTGTCCATGTTGTCCATGTTGCTGATATTCCATGTAGTGTAGTGGTTACTATGCCAGTCCGCCATTCTAAGGGTCCTGAGTTCGATTCCCGGCGGAGTAAAAATTATGAATTTAAATTTTCTGTTCTCGATCGTGTTTGTGTAATTGTCTTTGTGTGTGTCATGGCATCCATGACACAGGGTATCAAACACTTGATAATTTAACACGTTTACTTTCATAATTGATATCATAAAATTGTGGAGTTCGGAACTCGGAACGAAAGAATAAAATGTAATAATGAAGGCGACGAGCTTGAAACCCGGACCTAAACTCAGGCTATCACTGCAGAGAGAAAACTCCAACTAAAATCTAAAGAGATACACGTCTCGTTCCTAGTTTGTTCAGTCCCTATTTCATTTTCAGTCCGATATCGGTGGACCACCCGGGTCGCGACACCGTACGCACCGCGATTTACGGTCAAACGGTTAACTGTAGATAACCCTCTTATGTTTACGAGTTGTAACCCCGTTAGTAAAGATGGTTTCGGCGGCGATTTATTGTCGTGTCTTTTAATATTTTGCAACATAATTCCTGTCCTCGGAACACCGTCATATTTATTTAGGCGTAAAGGGATAATACTCGTACTATACTGTCTAATTATTCGGCCATCCGTTTATCCCAGTAATAGTAAATTATACCATTATACTTTAAATTTGAAGCGGTTACCCTTAGAAGTGCTTAGCCCCGTTCTTTACAAATTAAGCAACTTAGGGCGCGGTCGGTATTCGAATGGGTGACCGCTGGTGGTGAATTTTATGCGCACTTCCGTGTTTCGATTTCACAACGTCTGACACGGGTTGGCCACTAACCCCTTTCGACCAGCGTAATGGAGTATGCACCAGGCCTTACACGTGCCACCGGCCACGTGCTCAGTAAAGAAAATGTATAGTGAAATTACAGATACATACAGTGACGAGTAAAATTTAAGAATAAAGCTTTGAAAACCTTTACCATCTAATATCAAGGCGCCACGTACGTTTACGAAAGCCGCATAAATCTCGAAGACCCTATAAGTTAAAGAGTGATAAACATATATCGTAACGATGGTACAATGAGATCAAAATGACGTAATATATCAGATGTGTAGCCATCAATGTCGCGCTCATTGAATGCCTTTGGTTAAACAATAAAACTTGTAACACTAATTTAACTTGTGGCTTTGTCTGTTTCTGAATATTTCTTGTTATTTTAAAGGAACTGTTCAAATTCTGGAATTAACCAGGAATGTTAAGGATATGATATTGTGGATCTGCATGCGGTTATGGATATAGGAATACCATTATATCGGTTTCAGATAAGAGATACCAAAATGCTGTATGAGATAGTAATTTGATAGCTAAGACACTTAAGAACAATCATTAACTTCTATGAACAAACATAATTCCCTTTGCTATTCTATAATAATAAAGAAACTCACACACGTGTCGTTGCATAGACAATAAAACTTATTACACGAAACGCTCGTAAATTAATCGGACAGTTTTAATGCGCACCCATTTTGAACTATTACAGGGGCATAAAACTTAACAATTTTTAGATCGGTCGGTATTTGGGTCGTAAACTCGTTAGAACTAATGTGGAGGTTTGTGTACATAAATTTTAAACTGCAAAAACTTTATTCGAAATTAATTATATCAAAAATAAACACATTTAGCAATGTGGTACTGTGTGCTCGTGTAATATAATTATATGGAGGTAGGTATGTAGGTATATGTTTTACTACAAAAAAATTAGTTTCTATCATATTATTACAGACAATACCATATTTTAAAATGACGCATTTTGTTAATAATGTTTATGGAGGGTGGCCATGCGTTTGATTTAGAATTAGATTTAGGGCGGATTGGTTATATTTTGTATAAGAAAGTATAATGAAATTTCATAAATCACATTATTTATTTAGTTTGTAAGTATACTATGTTCGTAGCATTAAACTATGTAGTGTAAAGTTTTCCCACTTACAAATCAATTAAATCTTAAATACTACTAAAATCGTATTTAAAGTTGTACAAATATTATGACTCTTCTGCGTTCTGAAGACGAAGATGGTCATATCTAAACATAATTATAGCTATTGAAACTATTGAATATAGAGACAAAGAAGTGCTTGACTACAGCTCTTCATGAATATATTTTTTTCTGGGACAGTCTCTCATTAACGTCGAACATGGTGTTATTAGTACAAGCGCACGCTTCGATCAATAAACCGTCCTAGTATTGTCACCGTTGATTCATAGCGTTTATCAACCGGTCGATGTTATCTGCGTGAGAACACGCGCCGTGTGTGGCCTGCCTTAAAGCTAAGAAGATAAAAAGGTAAAATTAGTTATGGAATCCACGAGGCCGAAGTCGCGGGCATAAGTTAGTTATCAAATAAATGTAATTACAAGAAAGTTTATTGTAATGGATACATTCACACATGGTATTCAGTGTCCTGCGCCCACATGCTTGCCCCGAGCATACAGTATTGTTCCATGCTCGTAATATGTCGTAATCTTGCACGTGCGAACGACTTAGTGATTTTGATAATTGTAGCTTGAAGACATGAACCAGAAAATCTAATTAAAATGTGTCAGGAAAAAATTACGCTTCACACTCACTGCTCCACGCTAGGTTTCCCTGTGCCGTGGGTGCCGTGGACACACACAAAGACACATACACAAACATCCAGACCGAGAAGAGAAATCTAAATTCATCATTTAAATTTCTGTCCTGCCGGGAATCCAACCTACTCAAGGAATCCTGGTGTGAGGTTATGAGTGTGAAACGTTATTTATTATCACAAATTATTAACTATGCATTATTTATACCTACTAATATTATAAAAAGGAAAGATTTGATTGTTTGTTTGTTTGTTTGTACTGAATAGGCTCCGAAACTACTGGACCGATTTTAAAAATTCTTTTTGTGTATGATAGCTACATTCATGAGGAAGGTTATAGGCTGTCTAGCATTACGGTTACTTTTCTTAACGCGGGTGAAACCGCGTGGGACAGCTAGTCATATATACACTAGTAGGTAGGTACACGAAAGCACAGCGCTCGCGTCGTCGGCGTCAAAGTTTAACACAAAAAATGTGGTACGTCTGTTTGTGTGAAATTTTAAGTCAAATTGTCGAATACCATTGTGTCTATGAATATTCAATGCGGTTCGTTTGCTCTTGGAACGTGTCAGAGCCGAGGTGAGAGGCCATATTTGCTATGTTTATTAGTTTTCTCGGTTTGTACGGATGTATCTGAATCGAACTCAAATGTTTGTTGATTATGTGGGCCATTTTACTTTGCTTAGTTCAACCTAAAAGATTTGATGAAATTTGAGTAAAAGGCTGGGCTTAAACACGAAATGGAATCTTTAATATACCGATTCTAAAACAGCACAATGCACTCTGTCAAACCTTACATTTTTTTAACTTTTTGAAAACCTACTATTACCTACTATTGTTATTTCAACGTTCCTTATTTGAACTTGCTTTATACTTCTTACCAACCAGTATTTACATTGTCATTTTTCAACAAGATTAACTTAAAAAAAATTAACGAGTAAATGTATTTACTTCTAACAAGCATGTAGGCCACCTGATTAAGCTGATTGATTTACCTGTGTAAAGATCGTAACACACACACACACACACACACGAAACTACTCAAAACTTAACGTAGGTATATTACTACTGATAGTATAATGCTATAATAAATTAATAATATAATTGCTAAGCTGGTTAGTTTAGTTATGCACAATATTATATTATAGTTATTGTTTGATATTTGTGTAGGTAATCCTGTTTTGGGTTCATTTTCGTTGTTTCATGTAATTATAGCTATTGTTTTAAAAGACTTTGTTGGATTTCCTTTTAACTAAATAAATTAAGTAAACTGCAAACACAAAGGGAATTACAACACAAATTAAATTACCATGTCAGGCATATTATACATACGAGCAAATCGAGAGATAGGTTTCTTACCGTTTTTTTATCCGAAAAACCATTATGTATTCAAAAATAATTAATTCTTTTAAACAAATCCGAGATCGTTTCGCGCTGTCAAACGCTCCTGACAAGGGTTTCTAAGTCATGATCTTGGAAACCCACTGCACGTCGCGTCAGGTGACTGTTCCGAGGTCGCGGGTTCAAACCCGACAAGCCGACAAGTGTATTGTTACTTGCGATTTTATTTGTTTTCGGTTTAGCCAACAGAATTGTTGATGCAGAAGTTATTTTTGTTACCTAGGTAGGTACGTTATCAGAATCACAAATTACTCTTGCAAATTAAGGTTTTCTCTTGAATTCCAGCGTCGGAACTAGACAAATTGATGGGACCATACGGGCAGCACCAGCTTTCAAATAAAAAAAGAATCATCCAAATCCGTTCATCAAGTCGAAAGTTATGACGTAACAAACATAAAAAAATACATTCGAATTGAGAACCTCTTCGTTTTTTGGGAAGTGATATGTTTTAAGGTATATTTATAAATACTAGGTATTGTTTTTAACTTAAGGGAGAACCAAAGAGAATGCAGGAGACGGACTGACTCTACAGAACCCAAAAAATACGTTTGAATGCGGCACACGTAACATTGTGTCAATTTCAATAAAATTGAAACCGGAAGTAAAAACTCTTTTAAACTAGTCTCGAATGATTTATCGTAATATCTGTTTAAATAATGATATTGTATCGACTGATCGATCATTCTTATTGTTATAAATATTTTATGGGTAACTCATGGTATAGAGGTGATGAAAGATTTATTTTATGTTCGATACATTCAAAAGTTCTACTACAGAATGAAACATAACATTTAGCACTCTTTTCAAGTTCAACCCATTTAAATATCTAAAGGAAAATACGAAGGAATCTTGTGGTGTAGTGGTTACAAAGCCCGTTTGCCGTCCGAAGGGTCCCGGGTCCGATCACCGGCGGGGCATGAATTTAAATGGTGAATTTAGATATCTGTTCCCGGTCTGGGTTTTATGTAATTAGTTTGAGTATTAGACTTCCCCGGTCGAACTTAGTAACCACCACTTAGTAGCCACCTACATGCCTTGTAAGGTACATTTTTTATGTTCCACTGCTGGGCACGGGTATCTCCGCACAACTGGGGAAGGCCTGGAGCGTACTTCACCACGCTGCTACAATGCGGATTGGTGGAGTTAGTGGCAAGTGGAGCAGTGTCGGAAGTAAACAAACCAAACAAAGGGCCTCCGACTAGGTGTAACGACTGTTGTCTATCTATAACAACCGGGACCGACGGCTTAACGTACCCTCCGAAGCACGGAAGCACGCCTGAAATTTGCCATTAGCGGTCACCCATCCGAGTACCGGCCGCGCCCGACGTTGCTTAACAGTGAGATCG
>DWQK01000778.1:0-18557 GCA_018231225.1 Noctuana stator
GGTGGAGTACGCTCCAGGCCTTCCTCGGTTGTGGGGAGAGACCCGTGCCCAGCAGTGGGACATAAAAAGGGTTGAAGACAAGCAAAATCTAAGAATGCAACAAAATTATTTATTACACACTTAACCTCGGCTATTCTATTTAAAATAACTCACGTGTTCACACATCAAAATACGCAGCGCCAATAAAAACACTGACAACATAAACATGCGTAACAAACGTAAACATTCACAAGTTTCACAACTTACATTATTGATTTGCTTCAGAAACTCACAACCGCGTACCGAGAGTCAAGAAAAGGCAACTTAGCAACAGAGCTATACCGGAACGGAACGTCTATAAATTCCTTGTGTACAATAGTTTCGACGTCGATACACAAATAAATCACAACATTGTTAATAACATTATAACACACACGTCGTAAAGTTGAACACGTTTTGTGAATACGAGCTGCGTGTAAAAGCTTGATCCGTGCTTCGACTCTTCGAGCGTAGATCGTGATGTTTTTGTTGGTGTGAAAGAGACAGAACAAAAAACAACATAAACTTTCGGCCATTTTCGGTCTCTTCCGTTACGTCCGCCTGTTGAGTTGAGTCCACGCGGTGGGTTAGTATGGAATAGCCATAAATAGGTGCATAGTATATTCCACAGATTATAAATTAATGGTAAGCTTGCTGCAATAGATTCGGTAAGTATATTTGACCATGTTATCGAAAATTAACTACGCAAGTATCAGAAGAATATGGAATACATACTTAATACAGAAAAACAAGATTATTTTAGCCACTATTTTTATCTGTGGTCAGAGATTGCGACAGATAATGGTAGATAATATTTAAATGTAATATTATAAAGCATTAATTAATACTTACCTACATAAAAATAAATACACAAATTTTAATGACAAATTAAAAAATATTCAACCTTAGTAGTTGAAACCAATTTAATCAAAAGAATTATCCTCATAATTCTTACGTGCATAAGACATTGAATGGCATAGAAAACATATGGGGGCGGCTAATGGTGTGGGGTTTGAACTGTCCCATAGTGTCGTAATAATAAAATAGAGTAGATATAGACATGCCTGGAAAATATATTTATATATCCATCCTTGTTTATAAATATTTTACCTACCTACATCTACCTATCAATAGATATTTTGTCAATAGATATTATGAAAAAGCGTTTGTCATCCTAACAAAATAGACCGAGACAATTAAATAAAACATGCATTATTATTAATAAGATAATCGGGCGGTAAAAAAATGTATTTTAGTGAAAATATATCTAATGTAATGCCTACGTGTTTGAATACCTAAGTAAATTCTTTGTTACAGTTGTCAGGGGTCGACAACTTTGCACTTCGCAGCAATTATTTTGCATTTTTTCGCATGGAAGTATCGACCTATGCTAGAGAACTTTTTAGCTTTAAACTTTAGTTCATTGGTCAACTCTGGTTGATAATAAGTCTGTGGTAATAATAATATAAATCACACCACGCCATCGTAAAAGTACGTTTAGTGAAGACTCTTTGTGGAGAAATCTGAGATACGATTTTATTACATAAGATTTAAACCAATAAATACAGCCGAATATAGCGTAACTACTGTAACTGGCACATCGATATTAGTAGAAGCATTGAATAGTTTAGATATACAAACCGTTTATTTTTATCAATTTTAATTTGAAGCACGGCCCATTAAATCACCGCATGCAAGTGATTTAGGATTTTCAGTACGACATAATTACATTTCCATGTTTTTGAACAATTGTGTTGCTTATTTATTATATAAAATATAATAATTCCAGCAGACCTGGAAATAAAAAGAATATGTTTGACGTTACGCGCAAGACGATGTTCTCGTATGATGTGGTAACAATTCAACTACTTACAATAATTCTCATCTGGCTAAATATCCAGAAACAATTGTACTATGAGAGATGACCTACAGGTCCTACAGCCTTCAGATGATGTTGTTTTATCACTTGTAACATGTTTCACGAACAGCTTCTAAGAAGATACACAAATACAAAGCCCATTGACCGGCGTCGGCAGATCGTCTGACAAACGCTATCTATGCGTGAGCGCACGCCTAGGTTTGTTATATTGTTTACGTGACCGACAACTGTCATAATATTAATAGCGGTAGCTTGGTATGGTAACCATACGTATGTTTCATTACTGGTACGTCACATTATTTTGTAGGTGAGGACAATAGAATAACTGGACTATGTCTGAATGGGAAGGTGGAGAATGCAATTGGACCAATTGGTTCTAGGAAATATCAATGATTTTACATACGAGCATTGCCTTACACGGGCGAACTTAGAAGTAGATATTCTTTCGGGTCAGAACTGTAGGGTTTTCGTAACCAAAGCCAAATGACAAAAATCGTTAATACTCGTAGTTGTAGTTCTCAATGCCAATCCACAATAAATACCTATATGTACTTTATGTACTTTTTTATCGAATTTTTATTTTTTTATTATTTTTATTTTTCATGATTGTAAATTTACAAAACAGCTTAATTTTTTTAAGTACCTAGATGCTATGAAAAGGACGTGCAAGTCATTATAATAAGAAGGATTAACGGATTGCTTTTCCATATTCAGATGTTACCTTCCTGTTGACCGGTCATTGTCATTCACCTTAATACAGGACCTTTCATACAAAAAATATGATATTAATAAAATGTATTAATATAGTACGTTAGTGAAAACATAATAAAATGTTTTATTTTGATCACTATTTCAACACTCGATTCAGCACTGTCACACTGTCTTTATCCCTTTCATTAAAATATAATTAATCACGACCAAAGAATAACATAAATGAAATTTTAAAGTAACTTAAAATACCACAATTAGTGTAAAAACATTACATTAAAATTAATTTTTTTGTACATTTCAAATAGGTACATACTTTTCCAAAAATACGCAAAGACTTACACGTGTTTTTATAAAAACTGTACGTACATTTTAAGTAAGTATCTTGCAGTTAACATTTCATCCGACACGCCGGAAACGAGTTCAGTGTTCGCTTTATGTAATCATAATGCAAGTCAAGCCGTCGCTGATAATATCATTAATTACTTACTGACTTTCGTTGATAAAATCGTAGGTAGTCGCTTTCATCACGGTACGAATGCTTCGTATCGTAATGAAAATACGAAGTCATTATAAATTCCAACGTAAATGTTGCGATGGCGCGGAAGACACATTAGGTTATTTAAAATCAAAACCAAAACTTGTAATACGTTCATAAAAATGTTATTGTAATCATTTCTGGTAATCATTACCGCTCGCTGAAGATTAAAGTCCATCCACTCCCAAGACTTGATTCAGAGGATCGGAAGTTCCTACCACGTACGTCTAAATTATGGAGCGATTCTTACATGGGCGTACCCGGAATGACATGTGATTCTTCAAAAAAGGCACCAAAAGAATTCAACTTCAAAGAACTTTTGTCTACTACAGTAAATTTCATAAACAGTGCTTCACAACGGTATCTAGTACGTTATTAAATACTAGGCAGTGTCGTTGACCCCGTGTCTCAAAATTAGAAACCAAAGTACCTATCTATCTAATATCTGGCGCGATCTTATACGCGCGACCCAATTATTCAGCCAATTAGCGTAGCGATCGTAAATGACTTGATAGTAATGCTTATATGAATGTACTAATTACCATACGAGGACTGGAATGTCATCGCAGATATTCCGTTCCAACACTCCATGTTTCCAATCTAGTGCAGCAACACATCCACGCACGATCTCAGATAGGAATAGGACTTAGATTATATCCTGTTTGAGTTTAGTCACGGATGTCTACGGGTTACAGTGACTACTTAACATCAAACATCGAGCCTGCATGCTTGTAGCCTCCTTAAAAAAATTAGACAAAAATGTATTGAATAATTTTAAATAACAAGGACTTTAGACTCAATCCAGAACTAATGAAAAGCGATACGGTCTAGTGAGGTCGGCTGCTGTATCCGGCTAATCAACCATAACCATGATATTTAATGTAGGTAGCCACAGTATTATCGGTAATAGTACTAAAGTACAGAAACTGTACTCCGCAAAGATATTTAAATAGCAAATCTTGCAACTACGTAATAAGGTGCAATGTTATAGAATTTTTATATATAACACTTGAAAAATGCCTTTTCAATACTATTTCATATTTCAGGCTACATAGTCTTTTCAAAAGCACATTCAAATGATTTTTTTACTCATTCAAACTCCGCTTTCTAGATTCAAATAAACCTACTTCGACGTTCTGAATAAGAAATTTGAAAATACTTTTTTCTATGAATTCACGCACGAACGACACTGCGATAGTTTTAAAAATGGCTATGGAGTTTCAAAGGGACCTATTAGCAACGCATTTGTGATACGCCCACGTCGGATATTGCAAAGCGAAGCTTGACGTACCTACAGTCTATCTTCCTGTCTCCAGCTAAGGATCAATTCACATTGAGATGCGACGCAATGCGATTATGTTGAAAAGGAAAAGGCCATCTACCGTATGGGTCCTGTAATTTAAGGCTTAATAAGGCTCTTATGCCTTGAAACATAAAAGTATCACAATAGGAGCTAATTAGTGAAAATGTGAGAATGGGAGACAAAGAAATCCATTGAATAACTACGACGAAAACTCTTGAAATATGACAATGTTCCGTGGGGTGCAAATTAAATAGGGGGTGAAAGTGTGACACATGCCTTAAAACGTATTAAAGGAGTCTTTTGCTGCAAATGCGATCTTGAAAATTTCAAGTATGGGGACATTTTGCGTGGGGTTGTACTTCAACGCACCACTTTGATACGCACCCGCGTTGCAGGGGGCAGTCTGCACCCCTAAAGGCGGTAGAGGTTAATGAACGCACCAAAACAAAGGAACCATGCGCCACCTGTAGGCGAAAACTGTTCGATAACACTTCGATCGATAGCATCCCTCGAAATTCTGCTTTCGTAAACAGCGCTAGCCGTCAAATAGATGACAAGGGGAAGCAAAACCTTAGTGGTAAACGTGAATTTTTCTATTTTTCTACAGACACTGGTACTTTTTATGATCATAACGAGGCTGTAAAGATTTTATTCATACTTTGTTATGTAGAACTGCAACTGTAGAGTGCAGACTGTTTGAAAAACTTTAAAAGCGTGTTTCAAAGGGAACTTTTACGGCTGTAACTTTTTCAGAATTCGTCGTTTACTTGTTTGTCGGATGCCTCGTTCGAAAATTGTTGTTTCGAAAGTATTGAAAACAAAGATGAGTCTGGCGTTGAGGTTGCAGATTTTATTTTTGAAAGACATCCAGTTTCTTTAGTTTTTCCTGTTGTTGTTATTTAAAAATATAATTTCAAACTTAATCATTTTTAAACATCCTAACAGGACATAATATTAGTATATCCCTCAAGTTATGCAAGAGGAGGTCAACGGTGTAAAGTTGTTATATTTAATTAAATTATAAGTATCTACTAATTAAGGAGGAAACCACGTAAGTAAACCCATAGATAACGCAAATTACCACTACGTAGCAAATCTGTTTAAAAATGCACAGAATATTTATTCTTTTGAGAAAATTCTTGTAGAGATTGCAAATGAACCCTTTTGTATTCCAATGTCTGAAGGACATGATACTGACGTGCCCGAGACGCCTTAAGTATGAAAAGTAGGAACCTGCATTCATTAATATTCATATTTCTGAATCTTTTATAAAATTATTTTAAGCAAAAATAAAACCGACTTCAAGCTAAAATGTAAGAAATAATTGCAATTGTTACAAACTTCAAGAAATTTATTTCGGAGTCTGTGCTATTTTCCTGTCTATATAAATAATAATTAGTATCTCCTCCTTTTAAAACTCGTTAAAATACCTATGGCCGACGCACGACACTACTTTCATTCCAAAAATGCTTCAAAGAAACCAAAATTTGTGCGAAAGGGAAATTTCTCTAACACACAAAATCCTTTGTGATTTCTGTCAAAGGGTGAGCCTTGTTAATTAGACTGCTCCCTCCGAATCACGTGATGTTGGCAAGTTACCATTTTTCTTATTTTTGATATTAAATATTATCAAAAATGTTATTAGGCCTCGAGAGGACCAGGTTCAAATCCTAGCGACAAATGACTTTTCTGAGGTATGCGTATTTTCAGCAATTAAATGTCATGAGCTGTAACGGCGAAGAAAACCATCGTGACAAAACCTGCATAGTTTTCCATAAAATTCTCAAAAGTTCCCGAGTGTTCTCCATATTATAATTATCAAAAGGCATGTAAAGCGTTAATAATGAATAATAAAGCTAATTTTAGAAATTACCTAACGAAAAATAAGCAAGAATCATTCTCTATTCACTACGAAAGTTATCAGAATACGTAAACCGATAAATATAAATTGCAAAGGACGCGCCGACCGACCTTCGCAATAAAACCAGTTATTAAGGTGTTGTCATTATGTCATGCCACTTATTGGCGAGCCTTGAACTCTTGTGGCTGTTGCATAAACAGTATAGATGTATATTAACTAGTAAATGAGCATGATCAGGAAGTTATTTGAAAGCGATAATGTTTGTTTAAAATTTCGCCAATTTTTCTATGCCATAGGTAGTTATTATCTACACAGAAGTAACTCTGTTTCAGAAGTTGAAAATAACTGACAGGCACACAGATTAAGACAACTTTTTTCTATTTACCATTTTTAAAATTTTTTTTCATCGTAAAGTAGTTTTATAATCATAACACGTGCACAAATAGGTAATGCAAAAAGTCTATACAAAAAAATACTCCAAGAAATCTCATAACAATTGCACACATACAGATGTAAATTGTGAGAAAATCTTTGTATTGAAAATCAACACCATGTTAGGTAAAAATCCTTGAAGTCAGAAACAATACAATTACAGGATTTCTCTTGAGTTAATGAGTCTTTTGAGTTAGCAGTTAATGAAACTATAGTTAACGCGAAAATTAAATAAAAAAAAACATCTCACAAGAAAACAAAATGTATTCGTGAAAACTTTTAAGATCTTTAAGCACCAAAATAGCACCAAAGCATACATAATAAGCTACTTCATGTTAAGTGGTCGTTGTTACCCATGGATACCCTCGTCGAACCCACGCTGGCCAAACGTAGGTTGGTGAACTTCAAATGTTTTTAAGAACATTTTGTGGAGAACTCACGATTAAGTTAAATTCAATCGAACTCTTCCTAGCTTTGATTTCGAATTGGCTGAAGAAATTTCAGCCACACAATATATTATTTTTCAAGTCTAGTCTTATAGGTCAATCTGGTAAACTCAATTCTGTAAGAGGACAACCATCTTTAAAATTCCATTTACCTACTAACATCCAAAACGTGTTCTTCGAAATTCCACAGAAAATCCAATTTACCTGCAGTCACTTGCGAGTTACTGCGAATTGCAGGCCCGCTGACGAATTTAGAAAGAGGTTTATTCTGAAGCGAAATGAGATTTTGTAAGTGTAAAATTACTGTGCATTTGTTCAAACTATGTTATGTAGATAGGAACGACTGTAAAACTTTACTTTAATTTTATATGTAATAAAAGTCACGCGATTTCCATGACGTAACTAAAAAAAAAATCAAAATTCAAAACTTTTTATTCATCCTGAAATGATTGTATACACTCGATGAACGTTAAATATTACAATTCGGTAGGTACATCGGCTTTAAGCGCCCTTTTGGCTAGGATAGGCCGGGAAAAAAAAGCCGGAAAAAATATACCAAAAACCATTTAGGTTTTTAGGCTGGTAAGAAAATACCTACTCTAATACCTACTCTAATATGTAACGAAATTGTTAACCTTGCGTAATAATGATTTGTATAATCGTAGCTATTCCTAAATTTTTACATTGTCTAATTTTTTCATAGCATAAACATAAAAACATAAGTAATAGGTAGGTAGGTATTTATTTAATTTAAATAGATGTTTTACTTGAAGCTTTTTTATTACAATTTTCTAGATCCCTGTTATTTTTCTGCAATAAATCAATGATTAGGTGTCATTACATATTATTATAAATTCCAGTAGTCTTACTTCTTATTGAAAATTTATACCAGCAGCATTCAGGAGGTACATATTATCTGTAATTATATCAACTTGCGGTCTGCGGCCGTTAGACGAGAAGAATTTGTTTCACAAGAACAAGAAGAGAACAAATTACAGTCACGTTCAAGGCAAAATAACATATGAAGCGCACGCCAGACAATACAAAATAACAGAACACAATGCTTACGTTTTCATTTTCCCGTGACCAAAATTACCGGCAAAGAAAGTGCATTGTCCATTCAGCTATTGTAAAGACGTGCACTCACTGTCCACGCACAAAACTATTTTTGTCACAATCCTTTGTCTGCTACACCACACTAAGAAAACTATTCGAATTTTGAAAGTTTGACAGCAGAAACCGCGGCTGTATTGAAGCTGTGTTTGACAGAATAATAAATGCGTTCGGAACAGTGGCGCAAACGAGCGATCTAGTCCAAAGCTCGACGCCAACTCGCTGGCGGGTAGCGCGTTCGCTCTTCAGTATACAGGCATACCTACAGCCACGGGGCTATTGTGCCGCGGAAGCCAGACACGCGAACCCTCCATGAATCTACAGCTTAACTATAGCTGCGTGTTTCATTCATTTCCCATTGATTTTTCGGCCACCAAAGTTGGGTTATCCAAACTTTTTTGTTTAGTCTGGAGAGCGTAAACGATGAATATGTTTCGATGTATTCGACGTAAATTTGACGAAGCTAATAACTTTAGAAAATGTATTGCTAAATTATGTAGGTGTAAAAATGAATTAGTTTATGCAATGCTTATAGTTACAGTCTTACACCCACGATCGACATAAATTTAAATCGCCCATATCTGTGATTGAATAGTACCTTGGTAGGAAGCACCTAATTCATAGTCGGTAATTTTTGTCTGTATGTCAATATCAAATGTGTCGTTATGAATGACTGCCAGTGAAGGGACGCCGGTCAAATGCAAATGATTGTGTCACAATACTTACAATATTCATTACGGTACCACAATTTGAACGATGTATCGCTCCATTTTATTGAAATTTTAATTTAAATGGGTTACCGAATTATGTATGTCAGCTACACGGATGAGAGTTATAATAAAAACAAGAGATCTTAAAAGATTAAAAGCGCTGAGTATACGTGAATTATTGCTGCCACATTTACTGTTTGTGAACAGAACAAGATAAAATTAAATAGAATTTGGAGACCCATATTGTTCATGCTAATAATTTATATACATACAAATAATAAAGCTATTCTTTGCTGTCCTTGCTACAATTTGTAGACATTTAATAAACCTATAAACCGAGATTAGATCTGCTTTCTAAGCGCTACGTTAAAAATAAGCGTCTATTTAGAACGTGGCCTAGAAGTCGATCGGTGAAAGTGCTTGCGCCATTACATCGTCATTAACCAAAGATACACGATTAACCGTGAATTAAGTTCGTATTACATTTACCTTTACTGAGTACTCAATCATTGCCGCTTGACGTCGTTGACAAAGGTGGAAATAAAATAATCATTCACTTGAAAACTTTGCCTAATCATGATACTAAAATAGTATCCGTTTTTATATTAGATACAAAAACTACGTTAGCTATTTTACGAATTACTGCATTACAGAATATTTTACTTATTATTTTTACATAATTATGTTAACATTTATAGTGACACACTCAAACTCACGCTAGGATTCGAACCCAGTACTCTCGGAATGGTTTACCTGCGTGGTAACCGCTACACCACAGGGACACCAGAATGTTTTCATGACACGAAGATTTTATGAGAACGGATAATGTTAAAAGATAAGTTTTGACAAAAAATTTTATGGATACCCTGTTACATGCTTCCGTGCATAGCTTCCTTCTCATTTCATTTCGCATAAATTACATCTCAGTTCTATGCTCGAGAAATCTGTAGAAATGCGTATACTAACACTAGTATTAGGGTGAGGGTGGCTGCCGAATCAAATGCTGGGGTGTGCAGGGATGCACCGAGCTACCGAATTACAAACATTAATGTATAATAAAACGGATGTGGTAGCTCAGAACAAACATTATACAAACTCGTATCTGAATTTACAATATGTTGGTTCCTAGCTTAAAGCATTCATATAATAGGTATGTCCTACCGGACTATTCTAAAGTACCTAGCTATGAAGGCTTACCTGTCTAATTCTTAAAATCGGCGTAAAACAAACAAATTTTAACACAGTTCCGAGACTTTTTCTTAACAAAACCTTTTGTGCGTGTTACCAAAATTTTATATTAGATAATGCCTTTAATTTTACAAACAATTTGGTCGACAACAAAGAATGTTAAAGATTTTGCAAAAGCTTAAATTTTTTATAAAAAAGGATATCGATTAAAAAGTGGAATAAAATCCAAAAAGTTCTTATAGCAAAATCATCTTTCACTTTATTTCATAGCTCATTGGATTGCCACCATTGCATTTCCTTTACAAGAGGGTAAACTGAGTATCGATCGATATTAAGCGTCGCCACGCTCCTCGTAATAGCCACATACATACCTACTCGTAATACCTGTGGAATAACTTTTATTGTTTCTAAATTCAAAATTACTTATTTCTAACTTTCAGAGTGATAAAACTGTTGTGAATGCTAGTTCGCAATAAATGTTTTGCAATAATGAGTTGCCGAGAAGAACACAATTTTTTTACGTACCTATCTATATAATATATTACGTACCTACATCCTAATTAATGTGTGATGATAATCAGATAAATTTTGTGTGTGTTTTTTTACTTTGTTAAAACTAATCTTAGATCAATCTTGCCTCTTTATAACAACTTCATTGTGACAAATTGCCTGGTGTTATACCAATATTTTCGAATCCTCATCAGTTTTGCTATTCTAGTTTCTTCGAGTAACTCTTCCTTTATACTTACTTTCTTACGTCGGATAAAAGCAAAAATCTCATGACCAAGTAAATTGCTTGTCATTAAACAACTAAGAATCTACAACATTCCTCGTAACCAAGTTGTTACAAAGTAATTACGCACACCCTCATCTTAAACATTTTTCATGTACCTAAGCTAATTACTTGCTTTCAAACATCTTTGTATAGGACTTAATTATACGCTTGAATCAATTAATTGTTTGTAGTACTTGCTCGCCTGCTAAGGTAGAGCATACGGTGAGCAATACTAAAGCCTAGTTGATAACAAATAAGTACATAAATTAATTGTAAAACCTTTATAAAAAGGTAAGGAGAATTTAATAGGATTTAATCCTATTAAGTTATTTATAATAGCTGTAATTAAAAAAATGCAAAATAAAAATTTCTTAATTTCATTTATTCCAACAGTGCGTCAACTTAAATGAGTGCGCTGGTTATGTTTGACAGATATAAGTATTCAAAATAAATACGGCTTAAGCTTCAATATCTAGTTGTGACTGAGCTGGAAGCTACGTCGACATTAAATCTCCATTATAAAGCGAGTGTCAAATAACTGTGTCATGCTTTTGAAATTTAATAGATTCGTTTTTTGTAAGCACATAAATCCCTGACAAACTTTTTTATTGATGTTGTACAAATGTACTGTACTGAACATTATGTGCTGTAGAGACCTTGAATTCTACTAGCGTGATACCTATAGGTATAAATTTACCGAAAAAATGTGAAAACCGTTAATTTACAATCTAACAGACGAAGCCGTCGTCAGTTTACAAGCTGGCCAAAACTTGTGTAAGTACCAAATTAAAGTATTATTTTCTGAAAAGCAAATTTAATCGAATTAATACCTATACCATGTTAAAGTAACGAAGTCATTGTCAGAGGTAAAGCTGATCTAGCAGTGATATACCTGGTTATTGTTAACGATTTAAACAAACTTATGTCACTTTTGTAGTAATCATTTGATAACAGTCACAAAATCAACAGGCACAAAAACAACAGAAATATGCCGTTGTAATCGATGTACATACTTACCTTATATTACAGAGGTCAGTAGAGCTAAATCTCCTGCGATCGGAGAACGCCACAGAAATCCTATTATGTGCTAATAAAAGCCAGCCCGGATCCAGACTAATGACAACGAAAGCTTACAATTCCATTGTTGTTTGTTTAACCGCATGAAGTCCCTATTGAAACACTAAGTACGTAATCGTGGAACGTCCATGAAACATTGAACTGTAATAAAATACTGATTATTCTAATTTTGTGTTAGGTGGTAATTATTGCATACCTATGTAACTCAAAATTGAACTTAATGAATTTAATTTATTATCTACAATTTAGACGTATGCGATAAATAATAATGAATAAATTCATTCTAATTCCAAGAAATGCTATTTTTATGTATGCAAGAGAAAAAAACGCAACTTCAAAAATCTATTAGGTACCTAAATGATAACAGGATTAACAAGGTAACACAGAAATACAAGGTTAAGAAAATTCAGTTAAGTAGGTACTGTCGATAGGAAATTACATCTAGGACAGACTTATACCTAAGCTACTTACAAAAATATAATTTTTCACAAGAGAAACCGTGGGCAAGAGCTAGTATACTTATATGTATAAAACTACTCAGAGGTGTATTATAAATGCTTCTAAGTGGCTTCATACAATTCCGACATAAGTAAGTCAACATACTTGTGCATCGGAGAGAGTCAGCAATCTCTTAATAAGGTCAAGTACCGGTTAAGAGGCCAGACATACTCGTAAAAGGTTTTGCACAAATTATCGCCTTCTAAGCGTTTTCTCGAAATCAAGATCCTATAGTGAGATTATTGAGAAATTATAAGGTTACGAGTTGTAGTTGGTAGAGCTTACAGAGTTCGCCCGGTACCACCGCTGTCCTCATAACCCGCCGTGAAGCAAATATTGCTGCAAGACGCAAGTAGTTGTGTTTCGGTTGGGGAATGCTGTCGGAGTCACTATATTTGAGGCGACTGAATTTGAGCAGTGGGACTGTGATGGGCTTATGATAACGATAATTCTGTTTTAGGAACTATCGTGCGAAGCATATAAATAATACGTACAGCAATACAAGTATTGAAATATTTACACATAAGGATTATTACATGTAGGTACTAAACCGCTATTAAATACAATAAAAGTCATAAATTTAGAATAGTTTTAAGAAGTTTTATTTGCTTGTAAACGTTAAACATCCAAGAAGATCTTATAGCTATTCACAATCTCGCCTAAACAAATAAATAGTAAATATACAAATATGTAATCAAAAACATTAGTCTAGTATCACTAGTACATTAAACTTAGTGGTTTAAAATATCTAATAAATCATCGAAATATAGATATTTAATTAAATATAAGGTGTCAACAAATTTTTGGTATGTTATCAGCGAGTAAAAGTATGACGTGTACTCGTAAAAAAGATATTACATATTTCGAAGAAGTTTTAGACGAATCCGAAAATTAGTTTTAAAAAGTTAAAGAGTAGATATCCGAATTTCATACTACTATACTTTTCCCTCGTACCTGTATTTCATAAGTAGATAAAACTAACAGAACCGTTATATAAAAATAAAGTTAACGTACTTTAAATCAACGCTTTTTTCTGAGGGCGCCACTAGGTGAAGTAACTCCCTGTAAAATAGTTATGATACATAGGAGGGTTTTTGTTTTTCAAATAAAAGGACTGAAGTAATATATTTTTCAAAGTGTAAATCATTTGTCAAGTTATAAATCATGTATGCAGCACATATTCGTACCTAACTGTAATATTATCAATACCTTAATGTCTATCAACATCATACTTATTGGTATTTTGTTAACCAAAACTATAGGTGTATGTTTAACGAAATCGCTGTAGAAACAATTTACGAGATATTTAAGTATATATTTCAGAAGAAACATTAAAAACTAAAAAAAAAAACAATGAGATAGAAAAGACAATTAAAATTAAGGTCTATTGTATTTTAATAACATAAATTAAACTTAATAACATTTATAACATACCTACTCGTAGTATAATAACTAAGATTATTCTTTTGAGCTATTTTAGCACTTACGAAAAAATTCTCATTCACTCCCTTATTGATTGAGATTAAATAGTTTACAATAATTTACTTACTCGATAGTAATTTTAGGATTTGGTGTCAAATATTATTGTATGCTACTCATGAAAATTCATAAGCATCTTACCTACAACATTTAAACGTGGATCCAAACATCCGTTTTGGTCTTACATAGGTCTGTTTAAATTAAAAATACCAAATTTAAAATAAAGAGAGGAAGAAATAAATAACACCAAAGTTAGATAAAAACCCAACGAGTTGACTCTAGCAGTCATGTGAACAGAATAATATTTATAATAACATCGTCAAATAACCAAAAATGTATGCATTCATGTTATTAGTAACAGTAGTTTACGACCTTAATAATTTGATTAATATATTTATTTCTTGATTGAAAAGCAAAATGTAACTGTAAACTGTAAAATTAAATCGCAGACTAAATAAAGTTTTAAATAAATTCTGAGATTCTATTGAAATGGCTTCAGTACATTTTTTTAAACCACTATTTACTATTTGGCACGCATATGCACAGCTACGACTGGCGTTTAACGGTAAAATCTATTTCGGTATTTCTACTAATAAAATAAACTATGAAGTAAATCGTACTATCTAATGCTGACTCTACTCTGTTTGTTTATTTGCCTCATCGTAATCAAATGATTAGGTTTGGTTAGGCCCTAACCGTTAGGGTAATGTTGGCTAATTAGGTTACGTTTTAGAAAAATATATCACCATAGAAAAGAACAAGACAAATTGTATGGATCCACTTATAAAATACTACACTTACAATATCATATATGTATAGAATAATTTCGATTCCTGAAACCGTTTATTAAAGATCTATCAGCGAGTTTTATAATAATGACTGTATTATTTATTAATAAAAATTCTGTGTAAAGGCAATTTACAAAAAAAAGTGATTCAAAAAATCCGGTTAACTAACTACGAACTTTTATTAGGTTTATGTCATTATAATTCAAGTT
The DNA here is from genome assembly GCA_018231225.1 of Noctuana stator. Classification (NCBI taxonomy): domain Eukaryota; kingdom Metazoa; phylum Arthropoda; class Insecta; order Lepidoptera; family Hesperiidae; genus Noctuana; species Noctuana stator. The sequence continues at coordinate 15,023 of DWQK01000778.1, forward strand.
CATATTTTAAACTCTGTCTTTGAAACCACTTTTTCTAAAATAATATAGAAAAGGACGATTATTTTTCTATATTATTTTTCTCTAATATATATTTTAAAACGAAATAATATCCATGCTCTCGGAAGGTACATTAAAATTACTATGAGTTTCATAACATGAATTCGAATTTTAAATGTCTCGTAGTTCTAGAAAATGAGATAGGTATAAATATTTTTGTAAGTTACATTGAGCAATACATAAGTAGTTTATCATTATTTAAATACAATTCTACACATTTCAGTAGCTATGAGTTTATTTATTTTCTTAGATACAATAGATGTTCAGCCAACATTGAAAGGAATAATGTAAATTATAACGAAAAATATAATTTGATTTGAAAATTCAAAAATCGTGACAATTTATTTTTACAGGAAATTTGTGGCTGATGGGTGAACATAAAAAATATTAAATTTACTCAGAAATAAATCTTTGATCATGTTTCATATAAATTCATAAAATAATATAAACTATACTGAGTTGGACTGTTATTTAGTACTAATAATCATGTCTTTTTTAACATAATATATGTATATATATATATTTAAATGAATCTACACCATATTCTGAAATTATTTATTTGACTAAACTGTTAACAAGTCTGAATTCATTAACAATTTCATAAACAATCGTAACTGGACGAAGTAACTAAGTCTATAAGAGTCAAACTGTGATCTAATGGTTCGTAGCGACTATTTCCCAGACTATAATACAATAAGCTCCAAACATTACTTACCAATTAGAAACTTTGGTGTTATCTTTGCCTACCTACAGGGTCCTTGGTACATAAATATTGCTAGTTCCAAAATTTATATCCAAAATACTGGTATTACTACATTTTACCAAAAATATCGCTACAAATCTCTAAAATTTGTTCAGACTATGTTCACATACACGTCGTACATTATTATCGAGTTGAACGTGGAAATTTCACATAACCACGGTGTTACTGTTTCACAAAAAGCCTTCGAAAAAATATTATTAGGTCGATAAAATTGATCCCACTGTAACTAGCATGAAACAAAATGTTTGTAGGTTTTGTGTTACGTAGATGTATCGTACCTCTATGAGTGTTCTGCATGAAATGAAGCAAGTCGGCTTATTTATATGTTTATGCTATCTAAAACTCGTAATTTATGTTTTACAGTATTTTCTACTTTCTAAGTGATACTTTGATGAAAAAAACGTCAGTGTAGTTAAGAACTGATATAGTTATTGTACACCGTACATGAATTACGAAAGACAAAAAACTTAATCAATACAAAAGGCGGTCTTATCGTCTTAATTGTTTTGACAAACTCGCGGTAAAGAATATAATAATATTGATGTTAACATAGGGTATTTTAATAAGTTTTTATTAGGACAAACTTCTGATTAACCCCTCTAGGTTTAAACCTGGGATTATCATCACCCAAGGATCAAATCTGGGTATGGTCAATGCAAAAAACCATCCACAAAAATTAAAATTGATCCTTGAATAATGTAAGATATATTTTATAAAACTTTTATAAAGAAATATAGGTCATGATATTCATAAAAGCAATAATCTATTTATTTCCACTGAAAGAATACTTTTTTATTTATACGCCGACGTCTTTCTCCTCAAATGGTTTTAATAAGACTAAATAAATGCATTGTGATAATTATTATATTATAATTTCTACAAATTGTGAACAGACTTGCTTGATGACTATAAAATCAATATATTCCTACCGAAAAGTGATCGTAAATCAGTGGTGTCGAACGTTTGTAATGTAATGTAACCTATTGGAAGACATATTTGAATCAAAATGCGCGTACAGTGATAAAACTGCCGTATGCCTACGAGTAAGTAAAAAGTATAGATGTTTGTTATTGGTGGAATGTCAAGACGTACTACGAAATACTATAATTACTAACACTAATCTATTCTACGTACATCTAAACAAGATTATACATGAACACAAGGACGTCTTTATATTTTAAAAATATCCGTCAACTGTACGCAACATAGCCGTTTAAAGAGAGTAAAATCCACATTAAAAATTCCAATTTAGATGCATTTTCACACTTAAAACCAAATCTCTAAACACAATTTACAATACAGTCGATACAGAAATAACTTTAAAGCGCTAACACAATAAAATGTAACTTGTTGTCATCAAATACCGTATATAAATATCTTAACAAACATCAGTTACGCTACAATACTTAAAGCGTTTAATAAAGCTACAAATAAATAACACATTAAAATATCTAAATACAATAACTTAACATTATAGCAGTCAACTTTAAAACCAACATAGGCGATAAGTGTGCACCAGAAATACAAATGCAGTACCCATGGAACATTTACGAATTTAGGATTATAATTATAACTCGCGTTACGATAACAACCGACCTCAAAATTGTCACCGACTTCAAAATCTACTTAATCTACTTCAAAACTGTCGCATACTTAATAGTAGAGTGCTTGGGGAGTTTGACCTCGGACTCCAATTACTGTCAATGTATTAATGTGAGACCTTCTGCATTATGTTTTATACATAAATTACTAAAAAGTTTACCAATTTTTTTTCGTTGCTTTTTTGTTTTTCTTAATTTGACACTAATTTCAAGAAATTGCCAATTTTTCCATTTTAAATCAAAATATTTTTATAAAATATTCATAATTTAAGTAAAATACATTTTAGAAAACATCTTTCATAGATACCAGATAGTCAAAAAGGGCCGTAAAAGCAAGGAGCAGGTAGAAAAAAGGTGAAGGGGAAGGGCAGCGGCAGCTGCTCGGTACGGTTAGTCGATTGAAAAACGTGTTTCGGTACTGTTGTGTTCTTTCTGCTGTGCATATTTTTCAATTTAATAATTATTTTTTCAAGACGTTTCGATACATTTTTGTTAAATAAAAACATTACAATATCAAAAAAATTATTGCTTTGTAAAGTATTTGTTTAAAAACAAAAGATCTCTGCGTTTCAGTAGGTAATTCATCACCATACATTTCTTTGTATAATATTTTTTAATTCTATTAATGATTTAAGAAAGAAAATTACTAATTATGTGAAATTATGTTTTATCTTCCAATTATTAAGAGTATTTTTAGGAACTTTTTGTTGAAACATACATTTTTCTGTATTGCAGAATTTAAATGAACCATGGAAGATTCAACTCACAATGAAAATGATGATACAATCGTTTGTATTATTTGTGATAAATTGGGTTCTGGTTCAGGCTGTAGCACAGATTTAGGAGATGTAATAAAAATTACCAGAGGAGTCGCAACTTTGAGAGCTGCTTCAAATGAGCGACAAGATGGCTTAATTAGATTTTTAGAATCTCAGTTTGTATATGCTCATGCAATATGCAGACAGAAATATATTAATAAAAAATATATTGAGATTCAAAAAAAGCAGGCAAAAGAAGATTCTGCTCAGTCTGATGCGGACAGATTGATTGTTGAAACAGCAATTAATTTACAGTCAACAAATGTTACTGTAGTTTCTGAAGATATTGATGTACT
>DWQK01000779.1:0-18557 GCA_018231225.1 Noctuana stator
CGCCTCTCCCTGCTACCCTGCCTGCACCACACCGCACACCGACACTGCTTCACACGCCGACGCATCAGACCCTTCGCGTCGCTGCCGCTGCCATTAATTACCTATTTAATTTTTAGGATTTTAAAACCCATATATGGGTTTGTCGGTTACAGTTGTCCTGAGGACTTTCGACGAGAAATATTAGTATATATATATTAAATTATTTAATTCTGTAAATATTGATTAATATTGTAATAAAATATCTTTAACACATAGCCAGGACTACACTTACGACGTACGACACTAATTAATAGTATGAAAAAATATAATTGTTTTGATGAGTTACCAGCCCTCGTCGCATATTGTGCCAAAGAAACAATTCATTTCGCTCGGTTTCTAGCTTGATCGAAATATTCATAAGTTTCTGTTCTAAGTTACATAAGAGTTTATTAATCAGGTCAAGAATCGGGATAAAATTTTCGAATACCAGCAATTCCAATATCAATTGTTGAATTTTGTGGCGGTGTCGAGCGGAGGCTGCGGGGTTGCGACGCGACTCAAACGCGGGGATGCTGCCCGGCTCGCGATCAATGAGGACCACTCCCCCCTCCATGCACCCCGCCACCCACTCTCACCCACGTCTCCTCGTACTGCAACCTATCCGACCACCACAAATCATCGACTCCACAAACTTGCACATTGACTTTCAAAATATCAGCTGATAATTTTAAAAGGGGAACGCATTTATGTCTCTATGAAATTCCAAATTATTTATCTTTTGTTTACTAATTTCAATAACAGGTACACAACTTAGTAAGATGTAGAAAGAAAGCTTTATACCTTGTATGAATTTACAGTATAAGTGTGGTAGGGGTACATTTGTGTGGTAGACCTCCAACCCATTTAACAATACTATCTTACTCATATTCTTTCTACAGGATATTTTTCTACGTGTATTTTTGGAGATTTGTGATAGCAAAGTTGCAAGCCCGCTAACCAGATTTGGGGTAATTAGCTATTCAGCCTTTCTGCTACATTTAGCGCTAATGGTCATGATAACAACGAAGGTTAGGTCTAAATATGGTAATTGCATCTCTAACTGAAATGTTAAAGAAAATATGTTATAAAAGACAATGTTTTGTTATTAAAGCTACGTGACCAGACGTGAGGCTAATAAGCTGGACCATAAGTAGCACATATGATCTGGGTTCCCTCCTGCTAGGCTGAGGCTGGCCATCGAAGGGGTTTTAGTGCAGTAAGGATCCCACATAACCCGGTCTCATTCCTATGATTTCCGGTTACCTTTTGCAGGTTTTCTCACCGTTATAAAATACAAAAAAGGCTATTATGTAATTCACGTCTATTCACGTCTACCTTAAAATTGAATTTCTTAGATATCTGTAATCTGTAATAACAACCGTGTGGTATGTAATATCGAGCATTATATTAATTGCTTACACTATTTACGAGTAAAGATAAAACAATAATTGCCACATGGTATTTTATGAAATAGAAAGTAGGTATCTTGTAACATAAATATATTAGGTAATCTCTACCGCAGTCGAATCAAGTCAAATTGGATTATACTAACGGCTAATATAAATTTACTGCGATAACTAACAAGTTCGATCCAAAGTTATCCCAGCACAGATCAAATTCCGTAACATTAAGTTACGAGTACCTATACACAAACTTGTGAGTTTCTTGAACCTAATTTGTTTGCTCAGAATTTGTAACACATGTGAGTTATGGCTTCAGTAGTCAGGTTTAGGGTCTGTCCCATATAAATACATCATCTGTATCAATTAGTATCGTGAGGTTAGTAGCTAATTAATAATTCCTACCAATTACTATAGCTACCGAATGGAACAATGCTGTTCTCGTGAGTTCGTACCATGCTTTATGAAACGCTCTGGTATTCGGTAAATGGCAAATGTGTCCAATAATAGGAAGTTTGCGAAACTCAGTGAAAGCAACGGAGAAGTGTGCCGTTGAATAGTGCACAAGAACAAAAGGGGTTCATTTGTTAGAAACTTAATAATGATAAAGAACGCCCTATAAGTAAAATGTCAAAAGTAAAGGTTAAATGTAAAGTGTGATGTCGTGAGTAAGTGAACGAGAACTGTGGACTTATAAAATGCATTCAATGCAGCAAATATTATAAATGTAATAGTTCATTGATACATAATACAAAGCATCTCACGCAATTTTTACAGTAAAATTGCTAATAACTATTTAAAAATTATTTTCTATATTTTAGTTAGTTTTACTTAAACTAGAATTTATCTATCTTAAATAAAGTGGCATGCGAGGTGCATACCATTTGATGTTAAGGATATACACGTCCAACATAAAATCGGTTAGAGGTCTTTGAGGTCGTGCGTTGTAGTGTTGCTACGCATGTGAAGAAATGCGATAAAAGAAACTTCGGCATACAACACTCTTCGAGTTATAAGGGGGCTGGCGGCGGTGCCTCGTACATAATACAATACTAAACTTATTTTAACAACGACTACATTAAAATTTGATGTCATAGAAGGTTATAAAAATATTGACATGGATTACAATACAGCTACAAACAAAAATACATCAAAAAAATGCAGGGTAGAAACAGACAATAGGCAGTCTTATCTCTAATAAAGCGATTTATACCAGAATAAGCTATAGAAACACATTGTAATGTGCTTTGAAGATGTCCGTATATATATTGATAGTTTAATGGGTCAGTAGTGAGCATATAAAAAACCGTTTGGCATAGAGCCATTTTTTACCTACATCTGCACAAGGAGGCTATGGTTCAGTAATTTTAATCGCATCTCAAGAGGCTATGCGGTAGATTTCAATTTTGAAACGAGTTGAGGAAGTGTGGAAGGTAAATATACTTAATTCATTTGAAGCGACCATCTTAATCCTCGTGAGTAGCAACGTAAACTCGTATGACCTTAGCTACTCGTATCTAAGGTCCTATGACCTTAAGCATGACTAGGGTTTCAGAACTAGGCAAGCCCAGTAGTGTGGTGTCATCTGACATGTCGGTGACATACTATACTATACGTAAAGATGCTGTTCGTTATGATGTAGTTACACAAACTTAAGAAAAATATTTTTTCTTTCTGGAAACATGAAAAACTCTTACCTATATAAAATATTATTACAAAATACTTATAAGTAGAATGCTCTTATTCAATTAATTTCATAACCTATGTAAAAATTAAAAGAATATTTTGTACGAACCTCTTAAAATATTTTTTTAATTTAGGTAGTCATAATATTATGAGAACTTGCGTTTCCGCTTTCACATTGTTATCCTATTGTTTGTGACAATGGGATGAGTAAGACTTAAAATTTAATTACAGCCAGTTATGAAACTGCGTTCTAGCTTTTCACCTTTCTGCAACGACTGGCTTGTTATGTTTGTGTATTGGTTTGAAAAAAGAAAATAAAAACGAAAACAAAAACAATAATTTAGCGGCATAACTCACAGACAACTTGTTTAATATAAAGTCTGTGACATCACTGGAAATAGAAGTAATATGTTGAAGACATACTAATTCTATATTATTATTTCTAATCACGGTAATTAGTGAAGGTAGGTATGTAAGCATGTACCTATTGTTTTGTTTCAGTATCAGTATCCGTGTCAGTATCAGTATTTTAAATCGATCGTAATTACTCAAATAGTTTTCTTGTGACACTAACATCTATTTTTTTAAATTCTAAGCACTTTTTCTTTAAAGTGCACCTACAATGGCAACGTATCTTTCTACGTACTACCAATATTACAACGTACATATATTTCAACAATCATTTATAGGGTCAGACGTATGAGTACGTAATTTTAACTCAAGCGTATTATTTTATGACATAATGCATGTATTCATGTCCAAAATTTATTTATTATTTTTTAATTATTGACTATGTTATTTTTTAATTTTTATGATTTGCATAATTAAAAAAATTGTTATAAGTAGGTACATATTTATAAGTTGGCACATGAGGCCGCGCCGTCCGCGTCGCGTGACCACTGAATGTTGCCTGCAAATTGCACATTACACGCTGTTCGCTGTAACCGACCATTAGTGCATTCCCACTGATTACTTCACAACGAAACCGACTATGGAAACTGTTACGGTTTTTTTACTTCCACAATTTAACAATCGTTCGAATGACTCCTCATTTAGCTCCACATAATAAAATATCGATATAATTCTTTGATTGCAAATTTTTTGTTACAGTTTTTATACTTCCGCTAATTCGATGATGCATGACTTTTAAGATTGACTTTAAAATGTAAGGAAAGGTTTAATAACATTATTTATTTCTTTAAATTCTATAAACTTTATTTTTGAATTCAAAGTATGTTCTCTCGATTCTTTCATATATTATCATGTATTAAGTATTAAGTATTTTGTGTTAGTTATAATAGTAATCTTTATGCGGACACAGCGGCACTTTCTCTACCATGCAAGAAATTCTTTCCCGAATTCAATGCAATTTTTAATTGTCCTTTAAATAGGGAAGTATAAACTGCAAAAACTTTAGGTCTGAATATAGTGAGAAAAAAAATACATAGAAATTAAAACCTCTTGCTCAGTTTTTATAAGCTATTAACATATATACATGTACACATTAAAGTGGTATATGGAAGCCTACATTGTTTTCCATTATGCGATTTAGACCAGTCGAACGTCGGCGTCGCTACACTGATTATATATTGATGACCGTAGCCAAAATATCGGTTGGTTCACCAATAAAAGCCTGAAATCGTATCATTAACTACAAAATATACTCGTAACTTCGATGTAGTTAAATATCAATAGTAGGCAAAATTGAATTTGAAAACAAATTTTGAATTAGTTATCATTAGATTTTATAATGAGTAAAAGCCAATATATGTTTTGCAACAATAATTATAATCTATTCGTTTTCACAATAAGTATACTTTTCACAAACTAATGCTTTAGTAGGGTATATTTCAAAATTTTAGTTATTTAGTTTGTTAACTAACTTCTCCCTCGACCGTTAGATGGTGATTAAGTTAGAAGAAAAACCTACTTCTTGTATGTTTACCTTAACAGTTAACATTATATTTTTAAAATAAATCAAATAATTAAAATAAAGTATTTGTGGTAAATACCAGGTGGCCCTTATATAATATAATTATTTTTATATCACCAACAAACTAAGTTTTCAGGTATTTAAGTACGAGTACCTATTTCAGTGCAACGGCCCTTCATTCAGTTCGTCAAATGTCAAGCCTTATATTTATCATTGTATTTCCAAATTTGTTTTTGGAAATTCAAAAAAGTTATCCATTTCTCTGCTTACAACTTCATTCACCTACTGCTGCTGCCTACAACTTAAATAAAACGCTTTAAAACAGGTACTTTCATGAACAAAAGACAGTCGAAAGATGTTTGATAACGGCGTCATTATAAACCACCCATATTTTTAAAAGAGTGCTGACCTCCAACCTCTATTCATGTAATTTAATAAACAATATTTGACGATCGTGACCAGCCATACAATATCAGAATATCGCTGAGCTTATCTGATTGGATGCTTCGTTTTTGCCAGATGAGAGCTGATTTTTCAATGGTAGGTACATATTTATTAAAAAGATAAAAAACACTGGTAAATAATTTAATATTGTATGAGAAGACTTCAATTTTATCCTATATACAATTTGTACAATTGCGCTCCAAAAACCTTGAGTTTAAAATCTTTCACATTTTAAAAAAGAATAATGAAAATTACCGTAGAATATATTTATAAGCCCCCAGACGAGCTGACTACATTTATATCATAATCTAAGAATGATTATTTTGACAAATAAGGGTCTAATAGCATTTTCATTTGACTACACAGCTACGTGTCCTTATTCGTAATAAATATACTAGTAAGAATAAATAGAACATTTTCTATACCATTTGAAATAATTTAATGTTAGCAATTTCCTTGTTGTATTTTTTATTTTGTTGAAATAACTGTTAATACCTAATAAGGCTTTATTAATGTGATGTTTATGTTATATTGGTCGTACACTGATTCATGGTCTAACATATTAAAGTCTAGAAAGATTCCATGTAAGGAGTGTCTATACTCCTATAGCTAAACCCGTTTTAGTATTGCGGTGTGTAATTAGGTGAACGTCTCTCACGCCCGATAAGGCCGAGCTGACGATTTTCATTAACCTCAAATGAGAAAAATGTAGTTTTCACCAAAATGGATGATCCTTGTATAGGAGCGTGGTAAAATATTCGCAGTCTTTGACGCTTGAACTAACGCAATAAGTCTGTCTTTACTCATTAGCTCCGTAGTTGTTTAAGTAGTATTTAATCAGTATACGAGTAATTAGGTTGGGTCAAATATTTTTACTTTATCGTCATCATCATCATCAACCCATTACTGTCCCACAGCTGGGCACTACGCTTAACGTACATACTATTAAATTAATAAAAAAATATTTTTTTTTTCATTTGGGCATGTTTACCAATGGGCAGTATGTTGAAGTACTAAGTAATTTAAATGTTTTAAAGCTCTTAATGGTAAAATTATTATAACAACTCGCAATTAATTTATGTTACCATGTATATTTTAGCCTGTTGTTTCAACATTAGGTCAAATATTGTACTTACATTTACACGGAATATTTACATTATGTGTCTGGTATTTAACTGTAAGGAGATTGTTAACTTTAATTAATAATACTACACTGACCTCCATTGACTACAAAACATATTGTACCAAATCCTTTTTAATAGTATGCCTAGTTTAAAAAAATCAAACTATCGATAGAATGAGGTGTGGAGGAGGTATGCTACTCGTAAGTTATTATTATCTAACTGAAATATTTTTATGAATGAGCTTGAAACATGCAAATTATAACGTAAGCATCTGACAGCATATTTGAATTTAGATTATGTGATTATAATAAACAGTTATATCTCCATTTATCATATTATTAACGTATCTTGCTTTGACAATGATGATTTTGCATTATCACGATGACGGCGGCGCGGCGTGATGAAGAAGTGGCGTAAAATTATAATGACGCTTAACTGTTGTAGTACAGTTCTGCATTTTGCATTAGTATCATATCAAACGTATATGTATCTACAAAATGAACTACAAATAATAAGGAATAATTTGTAATAATCACATTTTAAATTGTGGAAACGTTGACTATAGTACGTTAATAGAAATACCTATTATTGTTGCAAAACTTAAACGTTGCGGTTGTAAAAATATTATTGTTGCAAAACTTATAACATTAAATTCTATCTAATGAAACAGGAAGAGCTTAATGTTACGCTCCTTCTACTTGAATTAAGCTACGTGAAGAATTTGTATCGAGAACAGCGAAGCCTATTCAATAGTAAGAGTCACGGAATTACCTAATTCAATTAGGATTGTTTAGTTGGCTTCGCGTAGGCCGTCCGTTAGTCATATCACTGTAATGTCTCCGGGAAAACGAAAGTAAATTTTCGGATTCCAATTTTCTTCTCGAAAGGTATAGGTGACATAGAAATGTGAAACTTTCTTCAATATCGAACACGACACGGTGTCAAGTGCGATTATAGCGAACGTTGTGGCAGGGCGGCCGTGCCGGTGAGAGCGCGGCCCGGTTGCGACCGGTCGGCCCCACCGCCGGCGCGCGCGCACACGCCGCTCTGCGCCGCCGACGTCGCGACGCTCGCTCGCGCTGCACCCGCGTGCTACAGCCTCCAACGCCCCTCCGACGATACCACTGTTTATGTTTTTTTCTTCGCGTTCTAACCGTAGTCCACAGTTAAAAATGTTTGGACAGTAAATGTTAGTGATTGAGACGTTAATGTGATCGGTACTAAGAATCGTGACTGGACTTTCCGAGATTTTGTTGTACTTGGACAAAAGATACTTCAAAAAAAATAACAGTGAGTATGTTTGGTTTATTTTTGGCTTAACTTATTCGTAGAGAAGGGCTTGCAGGTAAGGTTTTGAGGGTTGTTGTATCAGGAAGCGGGCTAAGGTCGGCGATAGCGAGGGCGCGCCGCGTGCGTGTAACGAGATTAGGGCGGCCGGCGAGGCTGCGCTCCCGGGCGTCCCGGCGCGCCCCGCGTCCCGCGTCTGTCGTCTGCCGCCCGCCCCCGCCCGCCGTTACTCGTTTCCTATTTTCTTTTCACGCCCGCCTTGACGTTACGCTTGGGTTTAATTACTTTTGTTCAAATTTGGTTTAACCCCTCCATACATTTTGATTATACGGAGATTATCTATTAAATAATGTATTTTATTTTATTATAGTATAGAACATTATTGAATAATTATGGTAAAGTGCTTTGTTAGAGAAATTGACTTACATTAAATACATGATCATGACAAACTTGTAAGATTACTTACTGTGAAATTATTGGCTTAAACCATACACCTATAAGATATTTGCAATTACTGTGATTGTAAACAATAATATCACTACATGAAACTGAAAGTTAAATTAGCTAAAACTAAATATAAAACGTGAAATAGAATTCGTCACAGCAGCCAATATAATTAATTAATTAATTAATTAGTTGATATTTAAACTAGGGTTAGTGTAAATAAAACTCGAAGCAATATTTAAAGTAATTCAATGTAATTTTATGTACTGAATACCCAAAAGTAAATAAGAGAAAAGTCAGTACTTTGATTTTAAGATACAGCAGCAAAGTGCTTGTCTTTCGTAATTTAACTCATACGCTCTGAATGTAGCGTTCCACTCTACTTATCGTAAGTTTAAGACGCAGTCCTACTACTTATGTTAGTTCGTTTCTGTCACGTTTATAGGAGCTTATACTTTATCTGTTTCGTGTAATAATTAATAACGTGATTGAGTTCGTGGCCCATAGACAAAGCGGCAAACTAGCTTTTATTGCTATTCGAATTTCGAATGGAACGTATTGGCACTGTGGTCAGACATGGAAGGATATTAACCTCTCGAGATGTTCAACCGTGGTAAATGTCTGATGTCATGCTACAGACGCCTACTGCGTCCATTTGGTATTCGGAGATTTGCATTTTTTAAGGCGATTGAAGATCTTGTTGTTGGATATTTACGGATCGTATCTTGCTATTTGTTTATCTGTAGGACATCGCTGCAGGATATCAGACCTTTTGCTTGCTACGAGTAAGTAACTAATAATAAGTTGTTTAGAAAGCAATTTCAGGTTTTTTTATTCAAATTTGTACCCTAAACACAGCAAAATAAAACTTCCATTATTTACTTGATATTTTTTTTGTTTTTGGCAACGATTTTATGTATAGAATTATTCACGTCAGCAATGACGTGAATAAAGAGCAAATCATACTATGAGTATGATTTGCTCATTAATGGGATTTACCATTATGAAAAACTTAATTTCTTCTCAGTTTCGTCATATAATGTCAAAGTCGACGTGAAAGAAGATGGATTAATAAAAATTGAATTATAATGGCACGGTTTAATATTAAAATTCGAGAAGAGAACTGTTTGAACGACTTCTAAATAAGAGGGCGGTTCTAAATTCGTAAGGATTTTTTCTCTTATACTATATTCTTCTTATATTTTGAGAGTTGATATACCAGAAAGATTTAATTTAATTTATTAAAAGTAAGAAATAAATTTGTATGACTAATTCCGGTTCATACTTAAATATTATATCAATAGTATGATATCAATTGGCATTATAAAATAAAATATGGCCTTATAAAATAAAAATACACAGTAACTTTAATAAATTTTTTTGTTAAAACAAATTTCAGACACATTATGAAGGTGCGTTTGACACTTTTTGATATAATCGGATAGTCAGCTTTATCTTCTCATCTCCCGTGGGACGTGTCATCAAGATAGAGTCAAAACCAGTACGACTGCCTGAAAAGGTCCAAAGGAATAATATAATTTTCTTAAGTCTCTCGCTTTTTTCCTGCAAATATTTATTACATAGCAGTAAAAGTGATAGTTAATTGTTCGGAATTGGTTACAGACGAGAAGAATATGCAGCCTTGTCTTGTCTGCCTGACGGATATTATTATCATGTTGCGAATGGTATGATGCGTTGAGTTACCGGGCCACTATGTAAATGTCGCGTGCCAATGGAGTCACAAGTTCGAAAGCCAAAACAAATAAATTGCAAAATGTTTAGAAAACAGCATATATTTTACATAATAACGGACATTAAAGATATTTGGCAATATTTTCGCAACATGGTTCTAATAACACGAACACAATAGGAGTAACTATACTCGTATACAAGCGCGAATGGAAGTAAGTACTTAATATGAAGTCTGACCTTGCATTCAGGGTAATGAGCTAATTAGCATAACCAATGAATACGTTTTGGTTTGAATTCATGTAGTCATTAAATACACCAAGATTGTATTGATATTGTTAGAGTTGCAATAAGATGATTAAGCATTTTTATAGTCTTGTGTCATATTATTAATATAATTATTATATTATGAGAGTTTTCTTACTATATATTAAACAGAAAACTAATTGCAAAAGAAAACTTTAATAACAATAATTTTATGAGCATAAACGTCTTAACCCTCGGAGTCTTTGACAACTCTTAACCATATGGAATGGATTAAAGGTGTACAGATAAAGTAAATAAAATTACAGACTGTCTAAAGCTTATCTTAGTTGAAAGAAAGTTAACTTTAATACATACCTATAGTTATTTATTTTAATACAATATCATTTTTATACAATTCGTCTCAAATAAAAACGATAAATAATTTACTTCAACATCATTGTAGGCTTGTGCAATGTAGGCTATGAGACAATAATCAGGTGAGAAAAAACCTCTTTTTGATTAGGGTGGTATTGAACCCGTCTGCCTACATATTATATTACTTGAAGCGAGCATCTTGGTCGTCATGAGTAGACTTATACCAATTTATTACTTACGACTTCTCCTGCAAACTTCAAATAATGAATACGACATACAAATAAAATATACTCATGGCCTGGACAAAGTATTGATGATGGTTAAATTACCTAACTGTGTAGGCTACTTGGTGCACTCGATACGGTGATTGCGCAGTATTGCTTAATACTTTTATCTAACACGATATCATAAATTTCTTAACTAAAGTAACGCAAAACAAACTTGCAAACAAGTTTTAATTAGCCTTATACAATGCATAACTATCGACTGCAATGTTTATTTTAACTTGGCGACCTAATTTGGTGAATTGCAAAGGCACGCTGAATTTTGTTGGGAATTAGTCCATGAAAATAAGGCTAAATAATATACGTTCTGCGGATACGGCCAGTATTTTTTTTCATTTGATTATTTGTGTAATTTAATAATAATTTACTGAAATTTATTATTTTATGGATAAATATTATTAACATTACGTAGGTACCTATATTATGTTTAAACTATTACACGTAATATTTTAATAAAGACACATACTTGCCACTTCACTCTACATCACAATTTACTTCAAATCTAAAAACTATTCAAAACCAGAAATCATCTTTCGTTTAAAGAAATGTCGATAGATTTGATGCACATAAGACTCACTGCCACCATATTCTGCTAACTAGCTAATGAATTACATGAAACTGATACTAAAGTTACTCGTACTACGTAGAAAGTTTGTAGCATGTAAATTATGTTGCATAATTTTTAACCTGTTTACTGTGTATATTATAATTATTTAAAAAGAAAGTTAGCAGTCAGCAGTAGAAATGAAACAAGAAAACGATTTTCTCTTGAGGAAAAATATTTCATTACGTAATTCTGCGGAAAAAAAGCTTTCTGTTAAAAACTAGCTGGAACTGAAATGAGATGAAAGATGAAATAAAAAATCATTTGCCAGATCATATTATTATACTTCGAGGTTATGCAAATAGTTTGGCCATCCCTATAATGCGATTTTAAAACGCTTCACTTTGGAGTCTGCATACCGACACAGAAATCCATTAGGGATTTAATTTATTTCTCTCAGAACTGAATCAGAGTTAATGTCCTATTGCTATTTCAACAATTTCTATACTTTATTGGTGTAGCGGAATTTGGTATGGAATTATGGGGAGTTTTACAAGTGGCAAGATTAAATGCAGGCTTTTATGAACATTGGGTGAACAAGTGATTTCTAATTTAGTATAGTTGCAGTACGAGCGAAATACATACATTTAAATTCTGTATGGACTCCAAAACAATATGTATAAAATAATTGTCAACGTATTAGGAAAATGACATAAGGAAACTAGTTCTTGAATTCGCGGGCAATACCCAAGTGAAATGTAACTAAAAAATATTAAATTTATTTATTTCATAAGGACATTGCTCCACTTGTATAATATTATATGACTTTAATTATATTGCATAATCATATTGCATTCTTCTATATAATATTTAGTATTATACAAAAAGTAATGGTAATTATGAGATTGCGTAATTTTATAATCTTTGTAAAATACTTAATTAAATTACATTTTTTCAGATAGTACTTACTTAAGCTCATTGAACTCTGTACTTTATGTACTTTATTACTTTTGTATTAAAATTTTATTATCATACTGTACGTTTCTATTATAAACGAACCTTACAGGTTTCTTTTTGTCAAGATGTTATTAACTTAATATTACAATTAAATTTACTCGTATGCGTTTTATTGCCTCGTAAGACTAAAAACTGTTATTTTTTAAGGAAGGCATAGCAGTTTCATTAACAAATTACGTCCTATATTTTAATTACCTTTCCTGCAGTCGATCTCTAACATTTGCATAAAATAGAACATCAAAACAGATGACAATAATTGTCTTCTAACAGTATCCCACTATCCTATAGCTGACGTTAGACAGTCGTGTTCTCTCAGCCGACAGCGAATTCCCAACGTGACTCTGTTATATTCACCAAATTAAACTTACTCGTAAATGAAAACAATTTTCTCGCATCCTCTTAATTACCAAAATAACAGAATTCATGTTTAGTTTAATGATTCAGCGAATTGGATGGGAAACACACACAATATTGAATAGTGCGATCGTAAAATTGTTTATTAACTATGTTTTAGCACATTGGACTTGTAGCTGCAGGATTTACTCTAATACTGTTTTGTAAATAGAAATAAAGTTTTGATAAATACCTACGTGTGATTTATGTTAACAGCAAACTTTAGCCGGCATTAAGAATAACAAGGCACTTAGCTGTAAAATTATGTCTCCATAACTTTGACCCACTTCCTCCCGAAGCATATAAGAGCCGATTCTACCTACCTAGTAGTAGTGTCACTGCTAATTAAGCTTACATACATATTATATTTATATATTACATACCTATATTCAATTCCATTAACTTTAATACTTATTGCCCGTCCGCGAAATTCTTAACGGTACTTATATTACATCTTTGAATAAATAAATAAAATAATGAATAAATAAAGTTACCTATGTAGGTATAATGAGTTGTTTGGTTTGTCTTTTAAATTGAAAATTCTATATCAATCAACACGACCTTTGCTTTATTCTTACTGGGTTACGGCGCGAAGATTCAATTATGAGATATCGTTGAACAATACCATATACGATTCGGCAACGTTTCTTTCCTTTGTTTACTCATAACAACAGACGTGTAACGAAAACACTGATTCTACGTACGTTCGTTCTCATTTCGGTCATACTTGTACGTATGAGTGCCTCGGGGTCACTTGCGAGCTGCAATCTTTCGCGGTTTAGTCGAATCATTATCGTTTTATCGCGTCCGACTCTGTATTACAGTATTTTATCGTGATTTAATAGAAATCTTAGTTATGTACCTACCTACAATATTATATCGAAATATATAAGTATGAGTACTAAATTCCACTGTAAAATTGCACATGACATTGCATTTTTGGAACATTTTATTACGTACATACAAAATATTATATCCAACATTATAAGTATGGAGTTCAACCTCGTAATAAATAGTAAATATAACAATAATAGCATGCCGCAAAAATCGTTGGTTTTTGCGGCATGCTATTATCAAAAGTTTACTGACCCCTTCGAATTCGTGTTTACGTAAAGTTGTTATGTTCCGTGAGAATGAATGGTTCTCGGGAACAGGTCTGGAGCTGGGAGTCTGGGCGTAACGGTCGCAGCCCCAGGCGATATGGTAATGCATACGAGATGCCACGTTTTGGCCTGTGGTGCCACTAACCCACATCTCGACGGCTCCAATGATGCGACTGTTTGGCCGACGCGCTCCCAAACACGCTCGTTATACTTTCATATTGATCGTCGAAAGTTTCAATGATTGTGTAGGAAGTAGGTATTTGACTTAGCCTAATGTTCACTTCAACTTTGTAGGTGTGGGTATAATGTTTTGACTGCAATTTAAGACGTATCAATTTCATTCCCACGACTAATCGTGTTATTATAGTATGCACATTTTTGGAATTATAAATTGTAATTTTATTTGTAGAGTTAATGTTAGATTTTACGCTATATCCTTAAAATAAATCCTCTTATAATACCTAACAATATTTATAACAGATATCTAAGTCCAAAAAAATTGTAAAATCCAATACAATTAAATATTAATGTTTATTTAGGAGTTAATTTTTTCACATAATAAGAAAATTATTATTTTAGAGGAATTAAATAGCTATTATATATAGCATTGTATATAGAATGCTCATCGTTAAACAAAATTTTGAAACATAGCTCATCTTGAGACGTTTAACCGAATCACAACGGTGAAAGAGAGAGGCCTCGCAGTAACCGCATGTCGTTCATCGTACGTGCTTCTCTATTGAATTTTTATTATTCAAACTTATGAATGTTTTTGTTGACAGATTGAAACCAGAAAGCAATAATAAAACCTGCACGGCTGTGCGTGACACACGGCATGGAGACAGTCGTGGTCGCGGAGGAGTTCATCACCATAGTACCGGTAGGCGAAACTAAGCCTGCTGAGAAGGATCCGGCATTTGTCACAGTATTGACAGTAGGCGAAGCGACAGGAGCCGCGGAGGTTGTGGTATGTAGACCACGGGGCGCGCGACTTGGCCTCGGTTTAAAATTCGAAGGGGGCTCAGCGGCAGCTGAGAGAGTAAGAAGGCTACTGGTACAGTCATGCGCAGAAGACAGTCCCGCAGCAAATGCCAAGACACCTTGGGGTAAATTGATCCCTGGAGATGAAATTTTAGCTATAGACGGTATTTCAGTTTCTGAATTGACGAGAATAGATTGCGTACGTCGACTCAAAGATTCTGATGAAACTTTAACTCTCCTGGTACGTCACTTTGAATTAGAGGATAAGGTGACTCAGAGTAATATGGAGAATACAGAAGCCACCCCTACACCGAAGCAGAATGTAGAAATTACAAGACCGACAACATTACCTCCACCAGTTCCACCCCGAAAACTTGGGAAGAAAAACTCTTTTAAAGACAAGCCTACTCTTCAAACCGTTGGAGAACAAAATGCACTTATTAACATAGATGGACACAAAGGTCTCCAAAATGACAAAGATACTATTATTCCTACCATAAACAAGTTGTCAAGAAAGTCTTCATTTGATAGCCATATTCATCGACAGAGTAAGGAAGGTATTGCATATTTAAAGAAAGGTTCTCCTGAAGAAGTGCGACGATTGGTGCGTCGGTTATCAGATGGCAAAAATATGCCTCCAGAGGCTGAAGTTTATATTGATCTTTTGTCGAATGAATGGGAACGTTGTTTAGTGTTTGCAGATGCCGAATCTGATGATACAGGTAGTTCTATATCGACAGTCGTTGATAGGCTTGGATCCATGGCAAGCTCAGTAGAAAATAGCATTCCTTCTACACCTATAATGCCTCAAAAGTCTATTGACATACAAAAAGTTTTAAATTCCATTGAAAACATTGATACGAATATATTGAAAGATATGACCAGTTCAAAGTTTTTAGAAAGGCAAATGGACATAAACAATAAATGTAAAATGCTAGAAAAAAGCTCTGCAACAAAAGGTTTTGCAAATCATGATGCTATTATTAAAACTTCTCATTCAGAAGAAGCAATCTTACCGTCAAAGAAAGTGCAATCAAATGATAGAAACAATAATAATACTTTTACTAATACTAATACACAGAAAGTTGATATAAGCGAAATTTGTGAAACGACCGATAAATTAATTTCAAAACAAGAAATAGAATCTGATAAACCGAAACCTATGCCTAGAAATACGAAAATTGAACGAACGACCAGTGAAAAGAAGCGTCGACCGATACCTATCCCAGAAACTCTTGTGCCGTCTGCACCTGAACCGCTCCTCACTCCAACAAAGAAGAATTGCATCGAAACTTGGTTGCAACGGTCGGAGGCTGAAATGAATAGTAAAATAAATGACAAGTTTGAAGAAGTAACAATGCCTGAAGTATTGCCTCGGCTTATTGATTTTGTACCAAAGAACCAATTTAAAGAAAGTACGGAATCATCGACATGTACACGTCCTACAGCGCCTCCTCCTCCACCACCACCAGAAGTAAGAGAAGATGGTTCCGGTGCCTCATTGGATACTATTGGAGAATTAGATGAATCTACCGATGTCACTGATAGCACGTAAGTAGAATTTAATTTTTTTACCTTTTAAAAATGATTTATGTTTCGTATTTTCGTTATTAATTTAGTTTATCAGTTTTTATCAATTATTTTGTATGTAATAGTTTATGAATTATTTTGTTGATCACGAGAAGAAGCAGATAATTTTTGCCAAATGAAACTTATTAGCACCGTAAAAATATAAACAGTAGGTATTAAAGCTTTTTAAATTAAAACGTCTGTTCGGGAAAATGAAAAAAGAAATAAAATTTAATTAGTATCCGACAGGTTTAACTCGCTCTAGATACAATCAACTGGCTGTAGGTATTTATATAAATATTATGTGGTATTGTAGCAAACAGTCCATTAGTTTCCAAGAGCCCTTTTCGATCAAATGAAACTGGAAATTCTTTTAAATAAAGAAACTTAATACAAAAGTACAAGGCAAGTCACAATAATTATTGGTTTATTTTGAACATAAGATAAAGCGATTTGATATAAATTAAATGCAATCCAAGTTTTTGTAATTAGATTCGACTGTGCTGCAGTGTTATCAAAAAGTATTATTGGACCGTATCTGAATGTTTTTGTATTTTAAAAATAGTAATATCTTGTAACTGAACTCCTTTCCACCATGAGTCAGTCATCAGTGAAAGAAAGTTTATTTTCACTTCAGAAATAATGACCGTTCGCAGTAGTAAAGTATCTATTTAGACTTGAAGCAAAAGGCATTAGTCGTATCTAAAATATTACCCACCAATAGATTCTTCTTTTAATACAGTAACAAAAAAACTGCCTAATCTGTTAAAAAAATTTAAAAGAATATATTTCTAAATACCTCAAATTAAAGATAGTTGTTTGCAATAATTTAATTATCTGTACAAATATTATCGTGTAGTATTTAATGTATTTTCCACAATGTAAACACTATTTTAAGCATAAACGAGTATCTTATTAAGCGTAAAGTTATGGTACTTGTATAAATCTACATCATTCATAATTAGAATCTTGTACAAATGTAGCGATACAGTTGCTGTACTTCCAACAACTTCCGTCACTGAGGGGGTTACGCATCCCGCCCAGGCATTGTTCTTCTGCGGTTTGGCTATTACATATGCTACATTTTCTTTGTAGGACACTTCCTACACCATTCGGAGGCATGGGTCGGTGCAGTATTTTTTTCCTGCAAGATCTTTGGATCATTTTTGTTGCATACAGTTATATCAATAGCTAAAAGTTTACTACGCCCTTTTAATTGATTTAATTCATGATAATATTTTGTCAATATAAATCTAGATGATACAAGCCGACAAACAAACGTTAGCAGTAACATTCGAGGGTCAAGGACATCCAACCGATCTACACGGTTACAAAGCTCTATCATTGTTTTCTCACAAAACAATACTTCTACCACTTACACAGAGACACGAAACTATAAAGAAAGAAAAGAATATTTTATTCGGAACGGTGACACACATGGAAAGTTTCTGTATTTTATGCAAACTAGTGGGTACAATGGCGGGCGGCGCCGCGGCGCGAGGACGGGTAGTAGTAACGGCCATCTGCACCCCCGCCCTCGTAACTCTCCCTGAAATGCAACCAGCCTTGTGTGCTCGCCATTGTGTGTTTTACGTATGTCTACGTACACAAGTTGGCACTCGCTACGATACATGAATGTAAAATATCTCGATAATGCGAACTTTGAAGGTGAACAGTATTCCTTTGATGGATTACATGAGCTCGACGAGATATTATGAGTTACTTTTTGCGTTTAGGAGTTTGTATACCCACACCAATTGGCGCGGTTGACTTACCGTGATATTACATCTTTAATACGCTATTCACATTTATTGTAGATAGGATTGGCTTTTATAAAACCTATCGACGAACCAAAAGTTCAACGACTGCATATAAATTCGTCTGTTATTACGACATTCTCAAAACTCGTTGGTTTCATAAAAACATTCATCAAACTAAAAATCGTCACGGATCCGGACATTGAAATGGAAAGTCATCAGTGCCGACACAGCTACACTTTGCAGCCTGCTTTACAGAAGAG
>DWQK01000780.1:0-18553 GCA_018231225.1 Noctuana stator
ATCCGTAGTAATACGGTTTTATATCCATAACGCCCATGGGATACTCAACTTCCGGGAAGTAGATGTATGGAGGTGGTAATGCTGCACAGTCGCAACCATAGTTATCGAAACAAATGTACATTGGTGCAGGATCCTCATAGACAGCGCAAGGGTTCTGGATATCCCGGTAGCAGCTGCACGCTGGATATATGTCTCCACAATGTCCACATGTGTTACACGGTGGGGGATAAGGTGTTCCGAATTGGCAACACGGTGGGTCGTAGATTGGTGCCCACGGAGAAGAAGGCATACCGCACTGACAACACGGTGGGTCGTAGAAGGCCGGGCATCCTGGATAAGTTGGACACCCACATTGGTACGGAGCATCGTAGTAAGTGCCTGGGTAAGGTGGGCAGGGAACAATTTCAAAAATAGCGTCGGCTAGGAATTCTTCTAATGCTATCTTAAGTGGGTCGGCGTTTCTTGCTGCGTTGATAAAAATGCTCTGGAAGTTAATAAAATAACATATTAAATGATTATTTAAATTAATAAGACCTCAGCCAATGGAAATACTGAGTACGATTTCAAAATTAGCTGAATCGGCTTTGTAGTTCAGTTTACAAAGTAACTAAGTATTATCAAATCTGTGATTCAGTGACGAGGGGTCAATAACATTTACTTAAAGGAACATCAATTCTATGCATAAAGAGATACTTTATCACTTTCCGTAGCAACCGTTTAAATGAAATCTTCACAAATTTATCAAGGTATTTCTATTAAAATGTTTACTTCGCTTTAAGTACTCAGGACAAACAAAGAAACCTTACCTTACACAGGAAAATCACGAAAAATGCGATTACGCGGCTCTGCATTTTGCTAAAATGTTTTCACAGGCGCCCGAATATTTTATTTAAACGTTTATCTTATTTCCTTATTTCGCTTCAAAGAGCTTGTTAAAAAGAAATTCCGGAGTAAACTCCTCTTCAAATATATTCTCTCTTATATATATAAGAAAATAGCGATAATATTTAGTCAAAGCAAGTTTTGAAACAGAATTTCGTAACCAAATTAGTTACCTACTATAGATAGTGAAATAAGTAAATAGCACGTATAAAGAGTGTTCTCATATACAAATAATAATAAATCGTCCGCACGACTTATTTAAACAAGTGATGAAATGTTCCTAAAATTGTTTTTAGTTAGGTATTTTATAGTAAACACGCATAGACCCGATCAAGGCTTGTGTTCATCATAACTTACAAAATTGAACAAATAAACAACAGCATGCACAAACTTATGCTCATAACGATAACCTATAATACAATAACTGAAACAAATATATGTAGTTATACACCCACGTGTATCATACACACATTTACAGACATCGCACTTATCTAAAATCCCAAATTTTTTTATGTGTAGGTACCCCCGTCTATACCCTGTTAATAATACGGAAGAGTGGGGCTGCCTGATACAGGCATGTGTTCTTGCCTACTAGGTGGTCAATTTATACTAAGTCTCTATTGCAATTTTGTATAGACAAATAAAGATTTTTGTATTAAAAACAAAAGTTAAAACTGTACCAAAAAATTCATTTACACTATAGGTAGGTACCTAATTGTTAATTATTTTATGGACCTAATTGTTTTCTATTAATTGGTGCGTAATAAAGTTTCCCAAAGGTACATAATATTATACTGTAAGTGTAATTGTAATGTATATTATGTATGGTACGAGTATATGTAGTTAGTTTAATAATGTCACATGGCCATCTCATTGGTCAATTTAGGTGCTGCTGATTTACCTCACTAACGTAAACAGGATAGGATTGATTGGCCCCCAGGTTAATTACTAAGTATTTCATATTTCAAAAACAATAAGAACAACAAAGCCTACGTAATAGACTTATTAAAAAAGAATTCACTCAAAACAAAACATGCGAAAACTCTGTGAAAGTTTTCCTTTTTTGCCTAAACGTTTCATTACAACTTTTCAATTTAGGTCCCAGCAGCACAGACTAATTGCAAACAGACCGTACTAAATTAAAAAATAAGTTATGTCAAAGTTTGAGTGACAGATAATAAACATTAAAGCCAGGCCTGTCGAACAGAGATATATTAGATTTTTTATTTTGAGATGTCATTTATTTTGTGTGTGAAGAAGTTTTGACATGATAAAAATTATACTACCTACATCTATATGTTTACTTCCACTACGACTACTAAAAAGACACGATGTTTTTGTTAAAAATGTTTGTATCGTAAGCTTAAGTTCACATGCACATCACACCCCTTGTTGCGATGCCTTGTTCGTGCTTACATATATTTGAGGCGACCATTAGTCCTCATGAGTAGAAACATATGATCTCAGATAGGACTTCTCACCTATTTGAGGTTGGACGTCGTTATCCATGGGTTGCAGTTACTACTTAACATCAGATGGCTTGCGCGCTCTTTTGTTACTCATGAACGATAAAACCTACGGTAACTACATTTCATCAATAAAATAAAGACTAATAAAAATTAGAGAATTACCTATGAAAGGATAAATACTCTATACGCTAAATTCGATGGGCACAATAGACCAAATTCCCAATCGGGTGGCACTTGTGACAACTGTAATAGGATTACAAATCCTCCGCCCTTGTTTGCAGAGCTTTCAGAGTTATAAGCTTTTAACCTCTTAGGGTTCCGTTTCTAATATAGAGGTAGCTTTCACGAATTGTTTTTAAAAGCGTACCTAATTATAGCCTTAAAGGTGAAGGAAAATACATCAAATTCACTTTGATATGTAGAGAAAATACAAAGAAAAGAAGATTAATTTTTCACATAACATTATTTCCTTTCTTCCTGCGGCGAAACGACAACACGCTCTCTCTCCGCTTTTAAGGCTTCATTTAAAGGCAACAGGACTTATTCATTTAAAGCGTCCACTCTGTATCGTCCATGTACGAATCAACAAGTGTTATACTCCTTAGCTACTTCACTGTTATATGACAACATACGTTGTTGATCGTAAATGTTGGAGTAAGAGACGTTCCATAAAGCAAGGCGACTTATGTGTTTGATATTAAAATTTTAAAGGCCCATAAAAACTCTCACGTTTCATAATAAATTTGCCGACGTTTATGGAGAAGAAATAGATTTCTTGTAGGCTCTCGTCTCACCACGGTCATTTATCGAGTAACGTTTATGGAATGTATGAGTATTTGCCTTCTAGTTTTCTAAATGCTTGCCTCAAAATAGGCAGCTGTTCAGACGGTAATTCAAACCCTATTCAACTGACTAGTTTAACGAAAATTCTAAGTCATAAAGGAATCTATTGTAATTTGCAAAATAAAGACCGAAAAATAGCATAACTGACTTCAAAATAAGTTATTGAAGATTTGAACTAAGTACTTAAATTATTTTACCTTACCGTTAATTATTTCTTAAATAATTTTATGTCACTGTTTTTAGTTTTAGACCAAAAATAAAACTTTGCCGGTTACTTGGGAACAGTCTAATAATAACCTTCAGTCTTCTATAGCCACACAGCTATTAGAAATAAACCTTATTGCCTTCATATCTGTGTTGTCACGTAAATACTCCTATAAAATTTTTGTGACACTTTTATTACGAACGCGTGAAATATAAAATGTATAGCAGGAGGAAATGTATGGTAGGAGTAAAGAAAAATTATTCATTTACACAAATCCCCACTGGTGGAGATTTGCCCGTATCTCTACCAATCGTGGGTCAGCGTGGTGGAGTATGTCTTGGGGTCTTCTCACCTCAGAGCCATGCCCAGGAGTGGTGTATAAAAAGCATTATTGCTTTCTTAGAAAATTCCACGTAATTCATTGATTAAAGAAAGTTGCAGTTGGTTACGCGTTCTTTAATATTTTTTTCTAATGAATATTATATCAAGTATAAATTATTTTTTCTATATTAACCAACTTACCAATAAAATAAAAAACAGAAATACTCCTAAATATTTTTCATTTATTTTCTGTTCTTTTAACAGCAACTAGGTAGGATAGATACACATTTAGTTAATCTCATTTTCATATTAAAATATTATTCCTCAAGCGAATTGCGTGATTTGCAGCTGAAGTGAAGTGATATGACAAATTCTCCTTAAGTATATAAACTACATATACATATATTTCTTTAACAAGCTTTTCTTACGAATTGTATAAGTATGAGGGCGCAGATGATATTCAATTATGGACTTAGAAAAATTAGCCAAACGGGGAGGTAAATTCAACTACGCATTAAAAAAATAGACGAAACGCAGGTAATTTCAAACATGAATTAAAAAGTAGATCTTTGATCTAAAAGTCAGTCAGTAAAAAAGAACACAGGTAATTTCAATTATGAATGAACCATGTTCATTGAACAAAACTCCGTTTGGTCTAAACGGAGGTAATTTTAACTATGAACTTAGAATAGGCCGAACGGAATTTATCATAATATATTTATGGTATTAATTTGAGTGTCAGCCGCTTAACAATGTTACATAGTTTCCCGACAACAAAACTGGCAAAATTCAAGTTTTAAAATTGATTAGAGAACTTTTTCGCGTTAGGACGTTATTACTTTTAAATACTTTTAATCCGCAAGCTTGACACTTTTTACATTAAAACCTACGAAAATCGTTAAAAAGAGAATATCATCTATTTATTTAGGTAATTGGCACCGAAAAATGTTATAGATAATAATATAATATATATATTATATAATATATATATACCGTTCATAAATATCCAAAATTATATTAATTTTCGAAATTTCTTAAATAATTTGACTAACAATTTTTACAACTTATCTAACTCATCTCCAACAATCTACACGAAAATGACTTTAAAATCAACATCACAGAAAATCGTTTTTTTTTTTCAATTTTGATTCTAAAACAAAAATCTGTAAAATAATAGGTATTAAAAGTTTACGGAATAACATAATCAGTTCTTGCAAGGGTACATAAATAGCAATGTTTAAAATTATTTACTTATAGTTGGGTTTTGAATTTAATAAAAAAAAATGTGAATATACATCTGACAACACAACCTTTAACACAGATAGCATATATAATTGAGAAATATACAGTACATCAATTTACAGCTAAAGTTTAAACGCAGTACACACATACACACATATATAAGAAATATTATTTACAAAAGTTTCAGTATCAAGAATAGTTATTAATAAAATTGCATCTTTAGGCATTTTAATAAGTAATTCTAATCGATAAAAATGGTACTTTTAAACCAGCGGCCATCTTTAAACTTTTTAATATTTAAAAAAATTGGGGGATTGTCATGAATACAAATTTACTATGCCAAGAATTTAAAGCAACCATTGAATACATTTTTATTAATTGTGGATTAGGTCATTTAATTTTATTAAAAAGCAGATCTTACACTACACTGCAAGTACGATTAGATCCTAAATTACGGAAGTGCCAATGACGTGTGATGTGACTGCTATTTTAAAATTCAAATTTGTATGAATGGAATTCACTTGGCTAAATTTTATAGCCTCCAAAACATTCCGTACGTTGACTTGTAAGTCTTGGCATTCCGTGAGCATTCCACACATAAACTTAATTAAAGGAACTTCAACAAAGTTGTTCAGGCATAGCTCTGTGCGTGCTCTAATGGCATGTTCGACAATTTGTTGCCCTTCTCGACCCAGTTCTTTAATCGACCCCTCAACTCCTCCAAACTCTTAGACTTGGCTTTGTTTATTCTCTTATACTTAACGTCCTTCGGTTTCGTTACGTTTCGGTGGTTCGACATAACTCTGTTATACGTGACTACTTGGTTGGATTTCGTCTCTGGCTCCCCTTCGTCACTTTCAGGGTTGGACGTGACTTCCTCGTCAGAATCATTTGCAGGAGTCATCCTTTTTGGCACATAAGTGTAAGACCATACTTCCTTGTTGGTCTTAGCGGGTTTCACTTCTTTGTCTTCAATGCTCTTAACTTCAGCGGTAAGAACAATACTCCTCATACGGAAATTGTCTCGACGTTGAGCAAGGAGACTGGTTTCTTTGTACTTCTGTTCATCAGTTTTATTGTTGTCCTTTAGCTCCTTTTCTGTGCTATTTTGAGCGCTCAGACCTTTAGTGGATTCAGCATCAGCTTCTTCCTCTACGCTATAGACGGTCTCAAGTATTTCTGGTCTTCTTAAAAAGCCGTTGGATCGTCTGACGACACTGTATTTAACATTGGGATCTATGGCATCCGAGATTGATCTAACGATGGTGACACTATCGGGGTTGGCCGACCTGAATCGAGGAATATGGGGCAAATTACTGCAATCAGAGTCTACGTCCTCCATTATTACAGCTGAATCAGAATCATTTAAGGAATCAAAATCACCGACGATGTGACTGTCTTGAAGCATATCTCTGAAATCAGGAATCAGGGTTTGAGATGTATCAATGCCGTTGTCAAGCAGCTTGGCTTGTAAATTTTCTATGACTTTTTGCTGCTTCATGATGATTGTCTCTCTAAGAGCGAGCATGTTAGTGATCTCCTTTTGCTTACGAACCAAACGCGATTCGAATAAAAGGAGTTGGCTGGAAAGAGACTTCAGTTGTTCAGCTTTTTCTCGCTGTAGGCGGGACACCAATTCTTCTTGAGTTCGATGCGCACGACGCCATGTTAGCAACTGATGCGCCTGTGCACGATACTTCATTCGAAGATCCCTGTAATGGGAGAAAGAACATAAAATATTAATAAGTCTTTTGTAATTGTGCAATTTATTGGTACGGTTTCGTTTAAATAGGCATTTTTCTAATATAGTTGGTACGAAAACAGCTATGTATAATAAAACAAAGAATTAAGATAGGTTAAACAGATACTCCTATATTATAAGTAGATATTTTCTTCCAATAACAAAATAATTATGTACATTACACTTAGATTAAAACAACAATATAGGTAGATAATATTATGTAAATGTGCAATTGAAATGAGAATTTGTCAATAATGAAGATAAGCGTTACCTGATCGACCTCCTCGCCTCATCCAAAGTGTGGGCCTCGAGGGGGTCGGTGAGTGAAGCAGCCAGGGATACATCGGGCTCGGTAGGGCTATTCAGAGCCGACTCACTGCGGCTGTGGACAAAGAAAACCACATTTTTAGCCACTTTACTCGCAGCAAGTCGTAAATAGTAAATCCAGTCTTTTAGATAGTTATCGATTAACTAAGTACCTACGTAAGGTAGTTTGATACGCCATGTCCTTTTTTTTTAACTTTCTGGTTTGATAACTGCAAGTTTTTAAAAATTGTTGTTGCTAAGTACTGTTTTCACCATGATTTTCGAATTTCTAGTTTCCATCACAGTTGAACATAATCATAGACCAAATAACTTTAAAAAGTACGTTTTTTTTTTAATATCACTTTAAGACTCAACTTCAAAAACCTCAAAACTAAAAATCTTGATCTTTTAAGTAGATTTAAATTTAAAAAATGCATCACCAACTTATCACCACTACTCGTAACAAACAGCTTTTTAATTATAACATTTCATTTGCACTCTGCTAACAGTGTTAACTAGTTTAAATACAAGTTAAATAGAGAGATGTACCTAAAGAGAGGTACAGTGTACCAAAACAGAAAATGGCGAGCCAAGCAATTAGCTTTGGAGGGAGTTTCGTGCATTTCAAAGATAATTGAGAGTTAATTTAAAGGAGCTAATTAAGGGGTTGATGTAGTTCTCTCACAGAATAACTTACTGTAAGGGCTGTTTCATATACCTACTCGTAGAGAGGTAAAAGCGATTCAACAAAAAAAATATATACCTATAAAAAACTTTGATTTAAATTGTCAACTACTATAGCTTATACCCGCGTTATTGCCCGCGTATACTTCAGAATTTCATTTTTATAAATTAATGAAAACAATTACTATAACTACACTAAAATAGTTTTAAGTCAGTCTGTTAATACTAACTTCTATGGATCGATTTATGAGTGAATAAATATACCTAATATGATATAAAAATATTATGAATACTATAAACAGGTTCGTTTGTTTGCCAGATTCTATTGAAATCGACTATTTAATATTTGCGACCAAGTAATATTTGCAAAAAGTGTGATATACCTAATTACTTTGCGACTTGATCGTCGCAACTAAATCTACGAATCGCAAACGCATACTGGTTTACCCATACCCAACATTATAACAAGCTTATTATTCTCTTAATTACTTTATACGTCTCCTTTAGTCCTCTAGCGGGCGCCTTGTTTGTAATTTAATTTTCGTCCCGTATCTTGTTAATATATAGCGTGTATTTCCCGCCATTTCCCGCTTGGGAGTCGGGATATTTTGGACATTTTGCTTGATATACGAGTATCCCACACGACAGTGCCTGGACCGTTACCAAGAGCAATTGTGTTAACAGGTGTTAGCAAGACACCTTTGGGTATCTGAATGAATTATTACATTCTATTAGAACGGTCATGAAATGAATTCAGGCGTAACGAAACTGGCGTAATGAAAAAAAAACGACTTCAAAATTGTCGCGCACATAATGCATATGCATTGCATATGCATTGAGACTTATTGTTTTCTCGTTGTCAGAACTGGACCAAATTGAAAGGGGACCACATGGAAAGCATCCGATTTTAAACAAAAGAAGAATCATTCCCAGTCCAAAGTTATAAGGTAGGTAGCAAATTTAAAAAAAATACAGCCAAATTACTTTTTTGAACTCCGTTGATAAGATAAAAAAATATTTATGGAACCATATTCCTGCTAAGGCATTCCTGGCGGATTATGGACTATATAGAGTTCTTTAAAAAAGGCGCTAAAAGAAGCTAAAAGATCTACAAAGCCACCAGTGAACCCTTTGGTCCATAGGCGACGGTGACCATTTATCTGCCCTTACGTGGCCCATCTACCTGTCTGCTAGGCTCAGATATTTAAAAAAATTAGAAATGGCTGTACAAACTTGCAATATAATCATTTAGAAAGTTTGCCATATTTAATCTAGTACCTAATATATTTTACCTATAGTACTCAGACGAAGGCTTTTCTTAGAAATGCCTGACTTGATATGTTAATAGGATTATACATGGAGCCTAGAAACCTCTTAGCGGCTGAGAAACCTTCACTTAAGGCTTTGCGATGTTGTAGTGAGTAATGCTTCCAGGATCGTTACAGGTCATAAAACTTAAAATGTTACTTTAAACAAAATTTATAAGGGATTTTCTAGGTTATGTCGTTACGCGTATATTACAAGATTTAAAAGTTACTAGTTCATGCCTGCCACTTCGTCCCCGTGGATTTCAAAATCGGGTCTAGAAAAATAAAATATGGGTGACAAGGTGACAAAAAAGGTTCAAAAAGCTAATTTTCGGCGACCATTTCGTATAACAATGAAATTTCTGGGAAAATAAAAAATATTGGGATAAAAAAAGTAGCCTATGTTCATCCCATGACCCTCAAGTATTTCTATATGAAATTTCATCACAATCGGTTCAGCGGTTTGGCCGTGATGACGTCACAGATAGATAAAGTTACTTTCGCATTTATAATATTCTTTAGTGAGTATTTAGAGCCTCTAAAAGTGTAGTGAGGGGACATGATTGTATCCAGTGAATTTTATTTTATCTATCTTTTATTTTATCGTCGTCGCATTATTTTAAGTTACAAGTCAATGGTGCGGCTATTCTTACACAAACTTATAAAGAATAACGTAGGGCTCACAAGAAAGCCACATTTCTCAGACCTTTGTGTGGGCAGACATTGGACAAGAGATAAATTACCGCGTGCTACAATAATCCGGATTGCTACAAGTCACAGACACTAGAGATTCATCTTTCTTGTACATTGAGAACTTAAATATTGATCCAAGATTGTTATTGTTAAAAAGATTAAATTTTGACTTCCAAAAGGTAACACTATCATATCACTTAATTGGTCTCAACAAAAAGATTCAATAAAAAGTTCGGTTTTGACTTTGACCAAAAGGTAGCACCATCATTTAATTGGTCTCAACCGATGCCTACAGACTTGCTGGGCACGGGTATGTTCCATAACCGGGGAAATCCTGCAGCTTACTCCACGGCGCTGCTTTCATGCATATCGTTGGGAGATATGAGAGGCCAACCCGTGTCAATGATTTCGAACCGCCCAAAAACTCTCCGACGAGGTTTAACGACTGTTGTTAATGACTACAGGGACGACGGCTTAACGTACCCTCCGAGGCACGGAAGCCCGCGTGGTAATGTGCCCTTTCAAATGCCGACCGCGCCTCTACACTACCGTAGGGCATTAAATGTGTTTGGGATAATCTACTTCTCTTACGCATCCAAATTGGAACTTATAGAGTAGGTACCAAAGTATAGTCTAGATACGCTCTCACATAGATTATTATCCCACCACTGCTAAGGACTCAAATTATAGTCGATTAGAACTTAAATAGAACAAAAATAACGTGACTTACCGATTCAGGCTTTCAATTAACTCTAAAAATGAATCCATTTTTCAACTTTGTAACGTTCTAAAATCAGTAAGTATAATACTTGAATTATACACGTTAATATAAATAAAAAAAATTTCAGATTAATTATCATAATATTATTCGCATTAAATCATTAATTAAATAAATAAAAACGTTAATAGAGCTGCAATTTTTCAAATTTAGAACACTACCACACCGTAACACTTCCGCAACTGACACGATCCAGAAAATAAAGAAAAATCGATTCAACAAAAGGAAGTGAAGTCACTATCCTGTAATGAGGGGTCCGTACCTCAATATCTGTCTTACTCTTAGTCATAATAAATGAAAGAGATGAAAGTATTGGTGAAATGTACAAAGGGATTTTGTACGTCTGTCTTGCTCTTAATACTCTAGACGGAGCGAGATGGAATACGGATTTGGATGACCGCACAACACAGTCGCACGCGCAACAGGTGGTCAATGTGCCGATTCCATTGCAGCAGATGGTAATTTTATGTACCGACTGGTAAGTAACGATTCATTAAACAGTCATTGTCCCACTGTTGGGCAAAGGTTTCCTTTCAAACATTTACTAACATTAATGTAATACCTACCTTCTTGCCATGCCATGGATAATGTTATAAAGAACTTCTTAGGCAAGCAAGTTTTTTTCTTGCCCATATAGAGTAGTGATACAATAATATAGAGGTGAATCTACAAATATACTTACATTTAAACATCACAGACTAAAAAAAATTATAATGAACACAGAAAAAAAATTATTAGTTGGTAGGCTAACATAGCGACAGGCAACATTTGGCCTAAGAAGTGTCGATAAATCATATTTTTAGTATGTGAAGAAATTTTAATAACTCAGCTTTTGATTTGGCTAAGGAACGCTAATATCTTACAAGGTAATTCTTTGTTTCTTTACTTCGGCATAAACAGCTTGGAACGAATTCCTTCTATATGGTAATTCGGAATATGACGTCTATTGTACGTGCCAAAAATACTGCCACTTGGGCAAGTTAAGAGCCAAGTTTTGTTTTCTCCTCCTAGGAAATTAAGAGGATTGAAACAAATTGAATAAGTAGGTAATCGTACATTTGGTAACAACAATCGTACATTTGGTAATCGTAAAACAACGTATGACGTACCAACTGTACAACAACAATCGTACAGTTGTACTTCATACGCTGTGCGCGATTGTCGGTCTCATCTGTCTGTCACACACAATATTATCGGTCACGTTCTATTTCATTCAATTGCTCTGTGAATTTTTTCGCTTTAAACAAATCACCCTAAAAATATATTGACGTTGCATGTCTTTTGTACATCTCTCTCCAACACAGAGTACTAGCAACATGACATTATTTGTAAGGGCTGTTATCTCTCCGGCACACGCGATGTAGATTCCTCCATTTTTATGATTACTGGCGCGCATTACTAGGACGGGCGGCATTAGCTTACCTACGCTCTACGTAAAGCTTCAGAGAGGCTTAAAAAGAAAAACTTAGCATCATTCTCATTTTGTTCACTTTCTGGAAAAATCAATTAAGCTCAAATGGTGAGTGAAAAAAAAAGTATTTTACTCTGTTCGTAAAACGAGGGTATCTTGATTGATTGAGACTGACTTTTTGATTCAGAACATTAAAGCTAATAATCAAATCAAACAAGAAAAAAAGCCTCGAGTGACGGTTTCAGCTATTCTCAGTGTCACATTTTATCGTCCTCGGGGCTCCCCCAGCTTTACAAACACACATACATATATATGTCAAACATAACTCTGTCGGTGTGGGAGGGTTAAAAATACGAAATAATAATGGTAGCACAATAAAGTACTCTGATAAAAGATATCCCATCCTGACAGTGGTCATTGCTCGCGTTTCTTATTTGATCGTTAATTATGTACAGGAATTAATCTTCTCGCATGGAAGCTGTTTTCTGTGGGTTCCCGAGTTTATTGGATTATGTAGCCTGTTCTGTTTTTACGTCTGGAACGAAACAAGTTCAGACATGGTCTGAAGAGTAAACTAATTTTGTATAGTGCTTCTTATTTTAATGCTGTTTATTAGTACTAAAGGTCGCCTCTAGATCGAAGTTCGAATTAAAATAATGTTAGTGACGGTAGCGCCATCTATTAGCTAAAATGGTTCTTCTTATAAACTTTAACTATGCCAAATCTAAGATTCCTCTTGCTGCTGGCGCTTAGAAAAGGAATAGAACGTTTTCTATAGTTAGCTACATTTGTTACTTACCTCATAAACTATTGGAGCAGCGCTGTTGCATACACGTTGTTACATACGACAGGGTAAAAAACAGAATGTTTGATGTATTTCCGATGAATCGTAATCGCATTATTGAAGTCGATTTGTCGGTTATCCATACCACTCTAGATAGCATACCTTTCAATTTAGATATTAAGGTACTGCACCCGATATTACTTTGCTACGGGAGAATCGAGACTAAGCTAAGCCCGCTTTACGCCGTAGCCCTTGCAGTAACAAAAAGAAAAGTACGTTACATGTCTCAATAAAAAGTTCTTTACTACTTTCTTCCTCCTGACGTTAAAACACTTCCAATTTATTCATGAGAAAACATTAGTTACTTTTTACTTCCAAGGCTTTTCGTCGACAGAGTTACGAGTATGTCAACTATGCGCATAAATTTCTCATCGAGAAATAAAGTTACTTCATTCAACTATAACTTGTAACGTATTATTTTCTCTTAGAAACAAGCGACAGACAAGCTACGGGCCTAAACAGTCTGCTATTGCTATCTTTTTGTAATTGGGTAGTAATCGTTTATCACTGGCATCTTGGAGGCCACGCGTAGAGCCGTTGCTTCGTCATCTTTGGCATCCAGCCTCAGATGGAGTTCCCTTCCAGTTTACTTTATGAGTTTACTTTGAAAACTTGTAAGCTTTTTCCGTTGTTCATTGTACTACGCTTAGGGAATAAATAATTTCTCGTCTTTTCCTTCTGGCGATTCAATTATATTGATAATATGAAATGCTCAAATCTAAATATACTCGTTCGTAAGTATGACTTCATTCAGATTTTTGTCACCGTCTATGTAGACACGTCCTTTTAGGTAAAGAAAAATAAAAGAAAATGCTTCGGCAAATAGAAAAATAACACATTCAAGTACGACTGGAGCCATTAGAGTTAAGGAAAACATTGGGGAAAGTGTCCTTGCGAGCAGGAAAACGCTTGAAATATTTCACCCTACCATTTTATGGTGTCATACAACACTGCGTAAGTAGTGTTATACCAGGGCCCGAGTCTGCTATCACAAATGATTCGCAATTGAGTCGTAATCGTCAATCACTAGCATCTCAATGTTTTATTTTATCAATCTACTACTTTAGAATTGTCAATTGTTTTCCGACGATGTAACTGTATATGAGAATTCGGTAATCATTGTACTTAAATGAGTTACTTAATAGTGATAACTGAATAACTTTTGTACGTAATAGTTAATTCTTATCCTTATAATATTATAAACGCGAAAGTTTGTAAGTATGGATGGATGAATGTTTGTTATACTTTCACGTAAAAACTACTGAATGGATTTTAATGAAACTTACACACACAAACGTACACATAGGCTACAATTTATAACGATTTTGTGTGAATTGCTCGAAATACTAATCCTGCGCATACGCTAGGCGCCAGCTAGTTAGTTATAGTTTCAAGGCTCCTGACCAGGGAATCTTAGGGAATAAATGTTTTTTGCCACCTTAACACTTTTTTTTATCTAGTACTTGAAATCGACACTTTATTAAAATAGAATCCAGTACGTAGGTAGGGAGTATGTAGCAGTACTTACTACATACACGCAATTACGAGTAGAAATCGTCTTTAGCTGAGAAAGGTTTTAACGACCTAAGACTTTAAATGGAAGGCCACCCTACATACCCTTTCTATACAATCAATTTCTCAATTTTCAATTGAAAATACCGTTACAAATTCGTATTCGTAACAATGTAATAAAAAGATCTACAACGCATGCGTAATTCCGGCAGCGGCGGTTGCGCAAGCGCACTCCAATACAATACACCTGACAGCTGAATGTCGCGTGCGGCGCCACTGCGCTTACGCTTACGTCATGATGTGGTGACCATGGTTTCGACTTTTTCGAATTGCTTGTTCCATGCTTATGTATGCGTCTTTCAGTGACACAAGCTTAACAACACAGCAAGCTTTCCTTGCATATTGTTTTTGATTAGAATTCTTGTAAATTTTCACTACACTTTTATTTACTTTTATGTGTTATCGAAGTAATCTCAAATATTATGTTATGACTAGGATATATTATACCTTCTATCTCAAACTTTGTACAAATTTAAGCAATACGTAATGTACGTACACTTCGTTAAGTACAGATACATAGTTCTAAAAGTGAATCCAGTAAAACACGCTATACTTAAGTTCCTATAATTTTTATTAAAAATACCTGGTCACTAACCAACATTAATACAGAATCAGGTTTAAAACTACGACTTTTTGTATCAGATTACGGTTAAATTATTGATTAAATAATTTATACAATCTCGATTTGATTGCAATATTTGCATATGTCCTCGTCGAACGCATTGAGCAACACGAACGCTTGTTCCAATATTTAAACGAGATAATGCGTTCAAAGTAATAATCGTTTATATTTTATATGCTGTTATTATTTCTTTCTGTTCATGTAAATTTCACGTTTTTATAATTCTAGTATGTTGTCATTTTTATTTTTAAGTAAGTATGCACTTATTTTTAAATCCTTTTTATAACGAATTTACTCGAGTACAAGTGGGTTTTGAGGTAATATATGAATGAGATTTAGATTGAGTTTATAAATACTTTTGCATGTGACAATGAGATATTCCATAACCAAATAATAAATGAACGTTCGAGATTAAACAAGTTTTAAATGCGGCCTTCAATGAAATCAGAATTTATATTTCAAAGTTTCATTACAATACAGGAAATGGGCTTAATAAACTTATTGTGTTCAATTTGCGAGCGAACTTATGATATTAGATTTTATACCCTTGTTGAGGAGTACAATAAATAGTGTGTAACACTGACCTCTTAAATGTCACAAGTGAAGTGCGTAATTCTTTTCATTTTGATATCGTGTTTTTGTGTATTATCTATAGTTTTCTCTTTGTGTATTATCTATGGTTGTGCTCTCTTGTCTACTCTACTGCAATAAAAATTCTGTCGTCAAGTTCACAAGCCTTTTATTAAAGAAAAGGATTAAAAACAAAATATACATTTTTTTTATTTGCCATCTTATGTACCAAAACAACCCTAGACCGGTAATTTAAAGTTATTCTTATCATGAAAAGGCAATTTGTAATCATGGACCTTTTTGTAGTAATGTTTCCGAAAATACAATTAATTGCAACCAACAGTATGCAAGAAAGGTGTTTACTTCATAGGTTATGCGCACTACGCGCAGTTATCTGTCTCATCTTACACGCCATTTCGGCCATGATTTTATTCAATCGATCGCTCTGTGAAATTTCATTTTATGCTAGCGATCGACCGTTAGAAAAAAAAAAGTATTTTTGTTCTATTAAATTTATCATTTAAATGGTGCATAGCTGAACAAGATAAATTCCCATGAAGGCGTGTTCACACCGATATTAATTGGATATTAATCAATGTGAACACGCCTTAAACATCATCTGCCTTATCCGCTGAAATAACAAAAAATGAATAGTCAGCATTTCTCACACCACGTCTCGATTCACCGCGGTCTTAAATTCCGAAAGAAAGACTAATTCACTGAAGAAGGTTAGGTTACATGAAGATTTCCTCACGTAAGCAAGTGTTTCTTTCGCAACTTAGTTTCCTTTATCTCATCGGTAATCGTTTTGCTTAAGTTAGTATTATTTATTCGGATGTTCTTTAAAGTTACAAGATTTAACTTTATTTTATTTTTATTTACTTACATATTTTTATAGTGAAATCAAAATCGATGCTACTGGTCGTACCTACGCGATAGTAATAACGTATCAGCGAAACGTAAATGAATGTTAGAAGGAAAGGTCATTTCCCAAAGAGATTTCGCAAATGATTATAATTAGTAACTAGAAACCGTATCGAGTTTAAACCCTCGGAGCCAACTTGAGCCAACTTTCTCGAACACGAGTGAAAAGGACTGGCGTTTAGCTAATGAAGGATCAAGGGACAGGCCACAATTAGCGTGATACGCGTTTCATTAGTTTCAAAGCGAGCAATTTTCATAGCTAAAAGTAGGTAATTCAGTTATGATTAAGCTGTCCACTCACCGTTGGCGAATTGTGGATTTCAAATGAAAGTAAATTTACATTCAAAAAGCTTTGAATATAATAGATTAGTTGACGCGAACAAACGGATACAAAATACGGTAATGAAACATTTACAATTGCGAAGAACATACATCAAAAAGACATACTAAATAAGAAAATAATATTGATAATCTAAATCTAAATTAATCTAATCTAAATTACTGACGGTGTCCCAAACGGATGTAAAATAATGGTCGCAACAATAGCGTCCGATGATTAATACAGCTTTGTAGAAAGCGATAAGATTCGTTACAAGTAAATTACATAAACTTTAGCTGTAAATCCATTGTGTTAACAGTTACACATATTTTATTAATTCATCGCCAAAATCTACTTGGAATTGAGATTATTGTTCTTGATTGCATGTATGCAATAAAAAGCATTGGTTTCAGTAAAATTCATAATTATATTTGTAAACGTAGTGAACATAATTATAATATTAATGAGACCGGTTACATATTTACCTGTTTATGGAGGAGCTATATACCTATGAATCGGTATTAACCCATGTAATTCCTTTTTAAACTCAGGTTCCGAGCCTTGCTTAAAACAAAATACATACTACTCGTAATTCTTCGCACGAAAATTTGTAATATGAAATTCTCTAATGTCTCTGCAAATTCGGTTTAGCAACAAACAAATTGAAACTCCAATTACTTCCATTGTGATGAAAATCGAATCACTTGTCCCAAATTGTAAGCTTACGAACTGGTTTATGAAAAACGGTTTCTTTTATGACGAGCAATGAATTGTAAACGTCGCCAAACACAAAAAATCTTCACATCACACTCAATTGATTTTCAAAGGTGAAAATAATGGTGTGTGCCAATGCATACGCCAAGGTTGGAAGGGGGTGCCGGGCAGTGCCCACCCCAGGATTTTCGGTTACTGATTCAAAAGTTGATTGAGCCATTGTATCTCAAGGGCCAGGACTCCCCAGGCTCCCCGAGAAATATTCCTGGCTATTCGTGTCATTGAATGCTTATCATACAATTTCTTTAATGTATTTCTTTACTTTTTATGCAAATGCTTACTGGACTACTGAGTCTATCCCTATTTTAAGGACAAAATGTCACGAAAACTACATAAATTCAAAACAATAAAATTTTATTTTACGTATACCTATGAAAATGTATAGTGATTCTAAAAGCATTTTAGCCAGAAGAGCGATCCAGGTCAGGGCTAATTCAATTATGACTCGAAAATCTGGAAATAGTGCACGACATTTGCAATGCATATAGCTACCGAACTTACGAGTATATGACGAAACGATTGGTCGTAGTTAAATGTATGGTATGGAATATAATCTGTACCTATTGATTACCATCCATACACTGCTAGTGTATCTTACAATTTCCACTTATGAATTTTATTTTATAGTCCATTAATTGAGACAAGTGTTTTGCTAAGAATACTTACCTATTGCTTATAATTAAATTAAGTTGAATTCCATAAAGATATCTTAAATATACCACAACAGCATCAAAGGACTATTTTAATTCTTATTTGGCATAAAAACTTTAAGAAATCAAATTTAAATTTTATGTTTTCTATTAATTTTAAACAAAACCCTACAATTCCCTAAAATACGTCATTACGAGTAAAAAAATTTAATTATGTCACTCAGTATCAACTTTTTCTTTTACACGAAAACCTGTCGAGTTTATCAGGAAATGATGGCTGCCAATATTTAATTAAGTTCGGTGCGGAAGAACTCATCAAAATTGGAAAAAGAAGATTTGCATAATATTTTAATTAACATAATTGACGTGTCATAGACGCCATCGTGCGACTATCAT